>PVJI01004418.1:0-108626 GCA_004026765.1 Micronycteris hirsuta | reverse complement strand
TTGGATTGCACACTCCTTGAAGCTTACTTGATTTTGCTTTTTGCACAGAGTAGTTATTCAATATACACTGGCTGAAGATGTGTTGTAAATTTTAGAATAGAGAGCATTTAATTCGGCTACATTAAACTTACTCTACTTTATAAAATACGCACCTTTACTAAGTGCATAGTCTCCAGCCATGGACAACTGACCCTCAGTCACCCACATGCCCAGCCCCGGTCCAGTAAGTGGCTGAACAGGTTCCCACCAGATCCGTCCTTCCCCTGTGCAGAGGCCGGAGCTTGGACAGGCCGATGGAGACCAGCCCGTCTCCACATCCCATGGGTGCCCTGCACGGTGCTTGCTCAGCCTACCACCTGAAAGGCCGACAGCATTTCCGCCAGTCACCAGGGGAGGGTCTGGTCTCCAGACTCACCCCAACCTGCAGTCATCACTCCCCCAGCCTCCTTCCAGTCATCTGCCCAGGAATCCACATGAAGGACACGCTGTTCTGTTAGCATCCTCCTTGACCGGTTCCAACCCCTTCTGGGGCACGAGGTCAGTCTCACACCAGGTGCTGGGTCCCAGGAGGGCTCGGGGCCTCCTTAGTCTCTGGAACAGAGGCTCCCTCACACAGTGCTCCTCAGAGCCGGCTGTGGGCTGAGGCCCCCAGCTGTCACTTGCTCAGCCTTCCTGTGCCCCACGGAAAGAGCTGGGTGACCAATCCTTCAGCATCTAGGCTCCCCACCTGCTCCTGGCATCTGCCTTGATTGAAGATTCTCACTTTGCACTTCAGGTAAGTCTCTTCTTTTGATTATTCTGCCCCTAAACTATGCCACTGTATGTAATAATGTGACCATGCCCTTCACCATCACACACACGAAAACAAACACAGCACATACGCGCACAGCCGCCTAGGTAAGACAATGGGTCTGAGGGCTGATTTCCTCCGGAGATGGATGGCGCCCAGATGCCCAGTCGTCCCCCCTTATCCATGGTTTCACTTTCTGCAGTTTCAGTTTCCTGCGGCCAACTGCAGTCAGAAAACATTAAATGGAAAATTCCAGCAATAATCAATTGTGCGTCCGTCTGAATAACGTGATGAAACCTTGCACAGTCCAGCTCCACCCTTCCCAGACAGGAACCGTCACTTTGTACAAAGTCTCCACGCTGCAGACGCTCCCTGCCCATTCGCCACTTAATAGTCACCTCTGGTATCCAATCAGCTGTCAAGGTATCTCAGTGCTTATGCTCAAGTCACCCTTGTTTTACTTAACAGTGTCCCCAGAGTGCAAGGGCAGCGATGCTGGCACTTCACGGATGCCACGGGAAAGCCACGAATTGCCTCCTTTAAGTGAAAAGGTGAGTACAAGACAATAAGATAGTTTGAGAGAAAGACCACATTCACATAATTTTTATTATAGTATAGTGTTAGAATTGTTCTATTTTATTATTAGCTAGTGTCATCAATCTCTTACTGTGCCTAATTCGTTAATCAGACTTTATCATGGGCGTGGATGTCCAAGGAAATAACCCAGTGTGTACAGTGTTCAACGCCATCTGCGGTTCAGGCTCCCACTGCAGGTCCTGGAGCCTCTCCCATGGAGAAGGGGGGTCTAATGCTCATGTACTACACACGTGTATTCTAATGAAATTGCTCTCTGCTTTCTATGTGTTATGCACATGATCCACACTGATGAACGCTACTTTTCCAGCGCTCCAGAATAGAAGGTAAAATCCGGCACTGGCTGGAGCATGCTGGTCTGAAATGCTGGCCTATCCCGTAACAGTGGCCTATGGGCCCTCCTCCTGCAAAGGGTCCTCCTCTCCTGCCCGCACATCCCCCTAGTTCTATATCCCAGTGCACCAGTGCTGCTCGGCTGCAGCCCCTCTGTGTCTGCGCCTTGGTGTCTGCTGTCCAGGTTGACACCCTCAGGGCCACCTGCACACCTGCTGGCCCACGACAGTCAGAGGGAAGGGTGGACTGCCTCGTGCAGCTCTTTAAGCATATTCTCAGAGCTGGTGAGATTTAGACTTTCGAGGTGATGCAAAATTAACTGAAATACGAGAATGTTTCTAGAACTTCAAAGCTCTATATGGAAGGAAGCACTGTTTGCTGGGAAGTGTTAACTAATTCTAAGACAAGTCACAACATTATTTAAAATAATGCCAGATGCTCTTTCCACAGCAGATGACACCACCTGAGACATGTAGTCTCCACTTAAAGGTATTCATTCAGACATCATTCACTGCGCGATGTCTGAGTGTTCCTTTTAAAGAACTGGGAATTGTGGGAATAAACCCACTTTTTAAAAAACCAATGTTCAATAATATCAACCCAAAGTTCTTATAAACCACCCCCAAAGATAACACAATGTGCAAAACTGCATGGATTTTTCCTCTCCAAACTCTATACAGTACACACATATATACTAGACACACATATACCATACATGTAGGTCTGTATACTGTTCACACAAAGTTTAAGAAATATATAGCTGTTCGCAAGTGAGAGTTGCATACTGTTGGTATTTAGAATTTTCTATCAATTATATTAGATATTTTATCACTTCTTAAAAATTACTTTGAGAAGTTCCTTGAAATCCCCCAGAAAAGTTTTGGGAGCCTGCCTTCAAACGGTAATCGTCTGAACTCCTATACCGAAGGGTTCGGTTACAGCAGTTTCTCACCCTGGCTGCACATTAGGTCCACTGGGGGAGCTTTGAAAACTATTAAAGAACAAAACTGTCACGTGGTAGCCAATCCACAGATGGAAACTGACTTCTCTGTTATTCCTTTTAGCCTGCCTCAGCCCCATTTCCCAAAGGCCCCCATAGCGTATTGATGTCTCACTAGCACCCACCCAGGGATACCCCACAACTTCCTGCCCGGTCACCACAGTCTGGCCTCCTACCCAATATGTGGCCAAGAGTAACGATTCTACCCATGTGACATTTCACAACTGTCCTCTCTCACTTTCAAGATGGTCTTGAACTGCCTTCCATCTTTAAACTCATAGTCGCCTACCTGCAGCCTGATTACCCTCCCACAATGCAGGTGTGATCCTGTCTCTCCTAATGCCGTCTGCTCAAGTTCATGTTCCTCAGCTCCTCAAAGCTCCCCTACCATTCGGGGTTTCCTTATCTCTGTAACTTAATCTCCACGTTCCCCTTTCTGGGACCCTTTAGTTCAGCCAGATGGAACCCTTCCTGGAATAAGACAGAATGGTTGAAACAGATGAGGTTCCCCATTCTTGTCACGTCCCTACATCAACCTCGTGCTCATGCTTTGTCTTTTCTCGTCGTCTGCTCTCTCCAGCAGAAATGTCCATCTCTGTGCCAACCACACCTTTCCCACGGCCCTGGCCACTTGCACGTGCGAGGAATGCTTTAAGATCTGTATGGAACCCTTATCTAAGGGATGAAAGACAAATAGTATCATTCTGTAATTTATTCCAGTGCTTGCATTTCTCTCTTGGTTATGTCTACATTTCTGGACTCTCTTCATAAAATATATGACTCTTTAACACCCAAGGGGCGATTACTATAGTATTCTTTAGATCCTGCTATAAATATTGTCATCCTCACAAATTAGTATTTCTTTCTGTAATAGTTCATTGAGTAAGAGCAAAATGTAATGTCAAAAATCAAAACCAGTGATACCTGAATACCTAAGGCAAACACAGCCTAAAACCATCACTGTACATAGAACTACGATTACATGTCTTAATGACAAAGTGGGGCATGCTATGTGCTGTGGAAGTCGACTGTACTCTCCAGGCTGAGTCCCTGATTTTGTATTTTATTATTGCTAAAAGTATTGAATCTAGACAGAATTTGGGAAGAAATGACAAGGTGACTGTTTCACTTGAGATCAGCCAGCCTTTGCGGTGTATACACGGCTTCCTTGGAAAGAGGGGAAAACACCCCAGAACCACGCTGGATTTCAGCAAGCGCCCACTGGCGTGAAGGGCCTTGGGAGCCGGACAGCCTGGCTGCGCTGCGCTGGACCCCCGTGCTGGGAGAAAGCAAGTCAGAGCTGTCCGCCGCAGCACGCACGCCTGCTAACGGGGGTGCTGTTTACAGCCAAGAGCGCATGACAGCGATTTTAAAACTGGGCTTGTCCTGTCGGTCAAATTAGAGGCAGCCGGGCCTTTCGCAGCGAGGCCCGTCTGGGCTGCAGCGCGGCGGGCGGCCCGCCAGGTCAATTACAGCGGCCGGGAGGAAAGATGAAGACAGATCGGCCCTGTTCTAAACAGGAGCATCAGGAAAATGGAAACCTGGGGACATATTAGCGCGACGGCCAATTACTTAAGAGTGTGGCTTTGGCCAGAGCTGCAAAATGTATTTATATTGAGCCTTTCTATGGGTAAAGAAATGTTCTTATTAATGAGAACGAACATAGAGGGCATTTTAAAAATAGCATTTGTATCTCCATTTCCAGGGAAAAACATTTCTCACAGGAAAATTTGCATCCTGTAATTCTCTTCTCATCTAAAAAATTAGACATGTGGGTAAAGTAATATTTGGGAAGGCTGGCCAGAGATATTTCATCATCGTTCATGTCACCGAACTGTCCATTTCCCTTCCATTTCCTCAGCAAGATTGATTTCAGTTCTAACCTCTCCCACTCAGCTCTCTGCTCTCTATGCATCTAGAGCGTCTTTGTCTAAAGGAAACATATTGAAAGATCGGCAGCACCAAAGCTGGAATTTGTATCGCAAATTAACAGGAAGTCGCTACGTAACAGGAAGACTTTCCCTTTGTTTCACACTTAGGTTCCAGAAGTCTCACAGAGACACACTAAACAACAGAGTTGCTTTAAAAACAAAACAAAACAAAACAACACCCATACTCCTGGAATCACAGCTTAATTGACTGTAAACTAGATTCCTATATTCCTCCAGTAACAGAAGAAAATCCCTGGCAACATCTCTGTGAAGAGAACACCAGGCTGCTGACACCGAATTTCGTGGCTGTGCTATTTTTAACGGTGATTAGTCAATACTCAAACAGTGAAAGATTATAAGGGACTCACACAATAAGATGTAAATTAAAACCAAAATAGAAGAAATACTATCATAATTTCCCATCTACCTAAAGAGCTGTTTGTCAAAAACCTTTTTGTGGAGAATTTACATAAACTCTGGGATATGATCAATGTTTATTAAAACCTTAGTAACATAGGTGGGCAGGATGCAATCCTGGAAAATGTGTCAAAAGCCAAAACAATGCAAGTCAAACCCGGTTTCCCCAAGCTAATTGTATAACAGAAATGAATAAATACAACATTTGATGTACTCTGTCGTATGTATATGGATAAGAAAGTGCATAGAAATTTCTAAACGGCACAAGTCAATTAACCAGTGACTTAGTAACCAATCACATACTGCATTACCTGCTGAAAGATGGTAATGACATCTATAAAATTGAAAGTGGGAGAAAAGACCCTAGAAGTCCTGGACACACCTGTCCAGGTGTCTGTCACACTCACTCGCAGCACAGAGAGCAGTCTCTGAAGTCTGCTGATGGCTGTCGTCTAACCTTCTCACCGTTTTCACTCTGTCCTCACGGTTACAAGTTACAACCCAACGTAACTGGGAGGTGCAGGGTTAGCAGCAAACAGGGCTTCAGAAGTCCCTGAGAACCAATCTCCCGACTTCCCCTTCACGATGGAGGGTCAGTTTTGCTGCCCCACACAGCCTGTCCGACAGTGAGCACCCACCGGGTGCTGGATGTCAGTCTTGGCTGGTACAACAACGAATGAAACAGCAGAAACGTTGGCCTTCGTTGGGGAGGAGGGACGAGAGCTAAACACACCTCACAGGCAGAGAACGAGGGTGGAGAGGGAAGTGAACCAGTGCTACACAGGGTGTTCGGGTACAGCTGCATCAGGAAGGTGACATGTCAGCTGAGGACCTAGGAGAGGCGGGGAGAGCCAGGCAGATGGCAGGTGTCAGTGCTGGAGCCCCAGCACCTGTGCCCTGTTTGCAGGCAGCACAGGGCCAGGGTGGGCGGGTCTGAGCCGGGAGCGGCGGCGCCAAGGCTTTGTGCAAGGGCCCGGGCTTTGGGCCCTGGCTTCGGAGATAGGAAGGCCATGGGGTGCGGGGCTCACAAAGCTGGAGCACAGGAGAATCCCTCAGGGTGGGCGCTAAGTTAAATTCTCGGCATCCCCCTGAGAAAGAGCGAATTCTGTGAGGTGCAGGAATTTGCATCTTTTTAGTCCCAGGCAGCTCGGCTGAGGAGGGCACAAAGGCCAGTTTGAGGACCGCCGTTCTCCTGAACCCCTGACAGTGTGGCCGCCGCCGCCACGGGAGTCGGCGAGCCACTGCGCAGAGCGGCCACCACCCGTGCGGCTGTCCCTGCCGAACCGCCGCACAGGAAAGGGAGAAGGGATGCCCAGTGATGGTCCGATTGCTCTCCACGAGGGACTGAAGTCACCATACCCGCTATGGGGCGTGCGGGGCGGCGGTCACAGCCCACCGATGAGACGTGTGAGCAGTGACCATCCTGCGACTCCCCGGGGAGCCATGTAGCCACCGACGCCTGTGCCCGTGGAGCTTCCCGACGCACGTGGCTGGGGCCTGGTGAGCGTGTTCCAGTGAGGGCCGGGTCACGCGTGAGCTGCCTGCTCACGTCACATCACACGACGTGCACCCGAATCCCAGGCTGTGGGAGGCTGAGAGAACCCAGAATGAGGTGCCGCAGATGTAAGAACTGGCCCGCTGATGCTGTGTCTTCATTTCAGGCACTTCTTGGAGGGATGTCACACTGTTCCTTCACTCTTTGGCTAGGTATGGTACAGAACAGTAGGAGAAAAGACTGGTACCAGAATCCTCCCAACACCTGACCTGACTCAGTGCCCGGAACAGCCCTGGGAGGCACAGCACACACAGGGTCACTGGAGCCCTGAGAAGTTGACCAACTTGCCCGAGGGCCACATGGCTCATGGTAGGCAGGACTGAGATTTTAGCCCGTGTCCGATTAATCTAATGCCCATGTTTGAACCACTAAAATGTACTACTTCCTAAATCTATCTTTAAAAATGATTGATAGGAATGTTTAACATATGGCATTTCACCGCAAGAGTTTAATGCTGGGGTGTCTGTGCCTTTTTGGAGATGATGTGGTGAGGGGAGGGCATGAGCTTTGAGTTGCCCAGATCTGGAACCGCACCCTGACCTGCCCACTGTCCGCAGCTGCTTAGCGGGCCCGAGCCTCAGCATGCAGCTTCATCAACAGGGGCTAACGCGCCTCTCAGGAATGCAAGTGAGACAGGACGTGCAGGGGGCATGCAGCACCTACCGAAGGCAGTAATTCCCTCCCACCCGCCAGTAAGCTGCTCACACCGCCCCCCTCCCACCACGCACTCAGGACTCCCAATGCTGCAGGGACAGCGTGGTCTTCCTCGTCCTGCACTGGTGTCCGCCTGCACAAGGGCTGTGCCTCTGGGCAGCACAGAGTCAGCTGACACCTGTTTCCAGGTGACAGTGCCACCAATAACAGCAGACGGTCCGTCAGGTCCCCTGGTCTTTCCGTCTCCAAATTAAACAGTTTCCACTTCCGTCACAGGTCCTCCCCATCACAATATCCTAACACAATATCCAGTGTTCCTCTACTGGGAAACAAGAAAAAAACATTAATTTTTCTCTGTGTCCTTTTCAAATGCAAAGCACAGAAGCAGGATCAAAAGATCAGACTGTAATGGTGAGCGTCAGAGTTTGCCTCATCTCCCTGAGAAGCAAACCAAAGGCAGAGGCGGGGCTATGAAGGGTCTCAGATGAGCCGCTTGCCAGAACGGCCATTATTTTTGTGTATTTTCCCACTGGTTGCTTGGATCTTAAATGTGCTTCACGTAGGAATCATATTAACCTTTTTCTTATATATGAGGAAAACATTTCAGGTTATAACTACACGCATGTCACTCAAATACAGATTTTTTAAAAAAAATTTCTATAACATGTATTAGTCAAATGTATAGGGAATGTAATTAATGTCAGATGACACTGAAATAATTAAGTTTGAATTAATCACAGATGACACCACTCTGTCCTCTCCAACTTTTTAAACAAGATTGATAAGTGTCCCCTACCAGAGATATTCATTGAGAACAATCAATGTTCTACCATGGGAGAGAGATGACATACTCAAAATATCCAAATCAATAAAGTTATTGGTGAAAATGAAAAATGTGTCTTTTACAGAAAAATAAGCAGACTTTTTGGCCAACTCAACATTAATTTGATGTCTCCTTTCATTAAACAGGAGCAAAATAAGCACCTAGGTAAAAAAAAAAAAAATGTGTCAGATAAAAAATAAAACAAAGAAAAAAACAAGGCACTGATTAGGAAACCGTGATTTTCCCTTCATCCTGAGTTTTTCTCATGTGCCTCTGTTTCCATTATTCACGAGTGTTATTAGACTTTTATTTCATCAGGCTGATGGTAAAACCTTCCCCCGTGTTTCTATCTAGGTGCTTGCTATTCCATACTGCCCAGCGCTTGGCATTGCTTGATATGACCAACGCCACACAGAAGCCAACCAAAGCCTTTGACAGACAGCAGACCCTGGCATCACAGACACCAGAGTCCAGGCAGGGGCCTCTCGGCTCAGTGAGCCCTGCCTGTTACGTTTATCATCCATGTCAGTGAGGAATTTTCCCCGGCCTTCTCAAAGCCCAAGCACGCACCAAGAGAATAAAACAAATTCAAACAAAACTATGACAAGTCCCCCTATGTATAGAAGCTGCATGTCACATGATGAAATTAGTTATAGGGGGCAGCGTCTAGCGAGGGCACTGCAGGGTTTACTAAGATTTTTCTCACACTACAGCCACATTTTATCAAAGATGAAAATATTATACATCCATACAGTTTTTTGTATTATTTATTTCAAAGACCTTTCAGAACTATTACTATAGAATTAGTATTTACAAAAACCCTCCAACTGAAGTGGGCAGGGATTATTTTTACCATTAATAGAAGGGATAAATGAAGCTCAGAAAAGTGAAGTGGCATCCCCAAAGTCACAGCCACTGACATGCCAGGATGAGGGCGGAATGGGCTCGAACCCCACACTCAGGTTCGCCCAGCATTCCTCACTGGGCTTGTCTCAAGGGCATGTACTTGACATGAACTGAAACATCATCAACCTCCCCCCTGTAACCAGAAGGCAGTCCTACCAACTCCCTGACCAGTGGATCCTTTTAACATTCAACAAAATACAAATGTACATTTTAGTTCTCTGTCTATGTTCCTGGAGAGAAAATCATACCTCACCACCAGACACGAAGATCGGTCTTAAATCTGGACCCGAGAACGCGAATCCCTCCAGCCAAGCATAAAATCCCAAATGTACCTCCAGAAACCACTGATATTCAAATAACACTTCATTTCTTTTGTAAATACCAGTTAGGGGATTCTAGTGCAATCTGTAGAGACAATATTGCAAGTGTGGATTTCCTTTGGAAGTACGGCAGTCCGTCCCATCTAAGCTAAAAGATATTTCAATATGAAAGCCGTTCGTGCTTCCGCATTAATGAGCTCAGGTGCAAATTCTTTATGGACGAGGCTAACAAAGACTCCAAACTTCCAAAAAGACCAAAAGCTGCTTCATGGGTTATTTCACATGGCACTCATTTGAAGTTAAATGATCTTTTTAAAACTGGCATTTGGTAAATAGCTCTCAGGTGCATTTTATGGGCCCTCTCCCTCCCTCGTCTGCTCGCTGACTGGGAAAGGTAAATGACATCCTATGACAAGAGGTGGGCGATTATTTTGTCTATCAAATCGCCATTCTCGCGTGAGGCTTTCGTCAAGTCTGTTATGAGAAACGGAAAGAAGATGGATAGTTCTGCTGTTGGTTACTTCTCAGCTATTACCAGGATTATGGTGATCGCACCCCCAACGTGCTCTCTCCGGATGAACTGACACGCTCATGTACAATAATCATGTGTTTATTTACTCAACTTTTAATACCAACTGTCAGTTTCCACACATGCCGGGTAAATCGGAGCTCTGCCGCTGAGGAAATAACAGCCTCACCGGGAAGATAAAGCTGATAGTATTGTAATGTGTTAATTTTTGTATAGGGACAATACAAAACAAAAAGATAAAGGAGCAGAGAGGGTGATGGGACTAAATTTGTCTCACCCTCTGTCTGATGTCCCACAGAGGTGGTAAAACTCCACAAATAGAAATAAAGATTGATGTGCAAATCGGTTAAGGTTATTCAAATGACCAAGGCAGTACAAAGAATAAAATAAGAACTATAATAATACATATGTAGTTAAAAGTCAAAGGATTATAAACGATCATAACCATAAGTTCAGCCTCTTGGTAGAAAGATGCGTGTCTCAGGTTGGATTCCATGGAAGCTGATCTATTATCAGTGAAAGTGATTGACTAGCAAATGTTCTCCTAAGGGAGAGGTGAATAGGAGTAGGGCAGAGGAACAGGGGAGGGAAATCAGCACAGCCAGGCTGAGCCATCAGGTGATGCTTGTGGAGAGGCACTTTGGCTCATCCCCAGGGGACTCTGGAGACAGCCTCAGAGTTGCCCTGATTGAGGGAACCATGGAGGGGTGGGGTTGGAGAGTGGGAGGGGATACCGTGAACATCCCCTACCCCTTTTCACTGGTTAAAGACTCCCCCACAAGGACATGAATTCCCAGGCTCAGCTGGGGACCCTGCATCTACCTGACCAAGTTTCTGAGCAGCGTAACCTCACCTGTGACAGGGTCCATTCCAGGAGAATGCTTCTCGGGTCCATGTAATTGACACATAAGTACATATAGGACTTAAACAGGAGGCTTCGAGTCTCTGCTGGATGCACAAAAATGTAAGGACATATTCAAGTTCTTATGAAGATGCATAAAATGCGGATGTCAGAAGTTTTCTGATGACCAGAAACACTCTTCTACATGTCATGAGGCAAAGTGCCACATTGCACAGCCAAACGGATGGCATGAGGGAGGGGGTTAACATCAGACCTCAGACAGCAGATGGAGGCCTTGGACTGACCGGTCTCTGCCCCTCCCCACTTACGCTCACTGGTCAGGTCTCTACGACCAAAACTGCGAGGCCAGTATACAGAGACTCAGTGTGACGGATCATTCTGCTGTGTATGTAACGTCAAGACTTGCCTGGCCGTCTACTCCTCGACGGCCTAGCGACCTGACGCTCACAGTGGGCAGTAGTGCATGTCCCCTCTTCCGCGTAGTCTGCAGGCGCACCAACACGGGGGTTCTGTGAAGACTCGGGCCCACCAGATGCAACAGTCTAAGGAGAAAATCCCACAGAAAAGACACACATGGGAGTGTAAATTGCAGAACTATGTATTTTCCCAGGTATGAACACCACTGGTCACACCCACGTCTGAAAGCTACAGTCAATTTTCGGTCCATAATTTCCTAAACAGAATTTAGGGAAGGTCATTAAAGCATTAGCAACTTGTAAGAGCTATGAAAGAGTATCATGGACAAAGGAAACACAAGAACAAATAATGCCTTTCCCCTACATATATAATTATTCAGAGATGATTTCTTTTTTTTCCTTCAAAATCATTATCAGTCCTCCTGGTTATTGAGGAAAAAAGGCCTAACTGCAGAAAATTAGGCGTAATTCTTGGCATTTCCTTCCATTTCCTTTTTTCTTGTGTACACAAATTTCTATTGAAGGGCAGAATACGTAGGAAAGTCCACAGCTTGTAAGTATATGACTCAGTTTCGACAAGATGAAGACACCTGAATAAGAACTGCCCAGAAGACGGGTCTGTTTTTGTTGAGGACACAGCAAACTCACAGGAAAGCTCCTGGCTAGTCACTGTCACAAGTACTTGTGGGCAACTTGAAGAAACGGGCCATTTTTCTAAATTCCACAATCCTTGAATAGTTCATTTGCTGTGGAGATTGACAACGTCACTCATTCCTTTAGTAATTCTAAATATGTGTTCAGGGGCAGGTGTGCAGCGCTGCGACTCAGGGTCTCGTGGAAGACAGACGATGCAGAGGCAAATGCACAGACAATTACATAAAATCTCATGAAGGAAATACAAATGCCGCCACAGTCAAGGATAACAGGCCCTGGCTGTGTGGCTCAGCTGGTTGGAGCTCCACCCTGCACACTGAAACGTAAAGGTGGTGGTGGGTTTGATTTCTGATCAAGGCGCACACCTAGGTGGCAGGTTCAATCCCCAGTCGGGGCGCGTCAGGAGCCAACTCATCTATGTTTCTCTCTCACATTGATGTTTTTCTCTCTCTCTCTCCCTTCCTCTCTCTAAAATCAATATATTTTTTAAAAGAGAAAAAATAATAGGGCAGCCTACCTAGAGTGAATAGAGAAGTAAGACAGAGGTAAATTATAGATGGAAACTTGAATAAAAAGGACCCAGCTATGGGAGTAGAGAAGAAAAGAACCTTCCAAACAAAGGCGACAGTGTGAACAAAGTACCAGAGTCCAGTTTGTTCCACGGACTGAGAACTAGAGGCTCAGACTGCAGTGGCCACAGGCAGGAGCCACAGAACAAAGCCAGAGGCCAGGTCATGGCTTCGTGGGTCCGGAGCATGATTTCAATCACTAAGTGCAAAGTAGGGAAGTAAAGGCTTTTTAGTAGGGAAGAGAACAGATCCAATTTATGTTTTAAAAAGATGACCCTGACCGCTGTATTAGTGGGCGGCAAGAGAGGAAGCCAGGTAGCAGTGAGTGGATTCTCGCAATAACACAGACAGAAGGTGTATTCTGACGCTAACCCAACCACTGTGTGCATGGATTGGATGTGGGGCGCGGGAGGAGGCAGAATAAAAAAATCAATCAGGGTTTTTATTTCAGCAATCATGTAGAATGAGGTGTCATTACTTAGAGAAGATTTGTGAAGAAATAGGTTTCCATGGAAAAAAAGCAAGAGTTTAGTTTCACACATACTAAGTTTGAGGTATTTGAGAAACATCCACATAGAATTGTCAAGGAAACAATTTGGATAAATGAGAAGGGGGTGCAGAGGGGAGCTCCAAGCTAGAGACACACATTGGGGAGTTATTAGCATATAGATGGTTTTAAGGCCATGGGACTGTAACGTAAAGAAGGTGAAGAGAACTCAGTGCCAAGCTATGAGGAACCTCCATGTCTAGAAGTTGGTCTGATTTCAGCCTGAAAAGGCAGCCATGCAGAAAACCCTGGAAGCAGGAGGAAAACCGGGCTCTCCAAGGAAAGAGAGGGCCGCCCTCCAACACTGAGGGGACAGCCCACAGTGTCAAATGCTGGGAACTGCGGGGGGGAGGTAAGAGAGACACGTAGAATTGAGCTCAACAGCGTCCAGACTTACTGGTGACCTTGACAAGGGTCTCAGGGGAGTAAAGAGTAAATGGCAAGAAAGAACTGGGACAAGGGGTAAGAGAAGTGTGGGGTCAAGTAAGATTTTGCAAAGGTGGAAGTTACTGTATCACAAGATTGTGTAGAAAGAAACAGCGAGAGAAGGGCTAATGAGTCGGGCGAGCTGACTCACTGAAAGGCCATGTCTTTGGTAGGTCAAGAGGGCGCGGTCCAGAGCAGGCGTGAGGTCTTGACATCTGAGAGCAGGAGAGATGATGTTTCTCAAGAAATGGGTGAAAAGGGGGCGCGATATTCTATGCCATCGTAAGTCTCAGGGAAGAATAAGGCAAAGTTCTTAGCCAACAGGAAAGAGGTGGAGGCGGGTGGAAGGGTGTCAGGTCAGAGAACCAAGGACAAGGGGGTGGTCACACCTGCTTCAGAAACCCTGGTGATGTTAACAAGAGTCGAAGAGCCATCTACTTATTGTGACCTCACAGTGTCCTCGGTTTACCCAAATGTTGTTACTACAAAACAATAACCCAAACAAACAAACGCCTTAAAGCTTCATGAGAACAAAAACATAAAAGATGCATTACCAAGATCATGTAAAGTAATGAATTTGCTTGAAAAGTACAGTAAAATGAGAGCAGGAAAGAGCAATGGAAAGAAGGACTAAGATGAAGGACTCTGGAATCGGGGTGAGGACAGGAGGGGCTGGTGGAGGTGGAGGGGGTGCTGGTGGGAAGCGAGCCTGCGCGACCCCAGGAGCGGCCGTCAGGGATGTGGGTTGAGTCTGTGACCCTGCAGGCGGCGGTGTTTCTGCAAACAACAACATCTCAGAGCGCGTTTGGAAGTGTGTAGAAGGAAAGCTCATGGAGATGAGCAGATCAAGCAACTCAGATGGAGGTACTGAGTGGATCATCCATGTAAATGGTTAATGACAGAAGCTGGAGCACAGAACACGGGGAAGTGACACAGTCTCCCGTGAATGGGGCATGGGTGTCAGGAGAGGGACAGGGGCAAGACAGAGGAGCACCTGAAGAGCCGCAGGCACGGAGCTCGGAGTTTGCACGAGAGGCCTGGCGTGCTGGTCCACGAGCTGTTGCGGAGGAAGCACAGCATGGCCTCGCTCCCGGAACCTGCAGTACGCCTGTGACCTCACACAGCCCCCGACTGGGGAAGGCCGCCAGGCACACGGGAAGCCTCCCTTAAGGTGGTCGCAGAAACGCTCTAAAATGAGACTAGGAATTTAACACTGACGTTTACTGATCGTGGAAAAAGAATTCCAGGGCAGTAAGAAGGCAATTATCTGGGGGCTCGGTAGAAAGGAGGAATTCTAAGCTATACCTAATATGGACCCAACTCAAAATCATGTATTTTCCTTTTACATGCAAGGGACTCCACTCTCTACTGGGCTTGTAGCAGTAGAGAACCAGGCAGGAGGGTCGCACAGGCCGGGGACAGCTCAGGGCTTGCTGCCCCCCCCCCCCGCAAACGTGGGAAAGGGTGTGCAGAAGCCAGTAACGGCCACAGATGTTTATGTGGAAAGGAATTTAAAATGGCCTCCAGAGTAATATAAAGTAGATGTTTTCAATCAATTCTGATAGCATTATTTTGAAGTACATCAAATAAAATTAATTCACTTCTAATCCAACCACTAAAATATTCTTTAAAGCAAGACTTTACTGGTATGCCAATTTAAAAATTAAAACATATCCCAGCTTTTTAAGTAATTTTATTCATCAAATCCCTCCCTAATGGAAACCAGAGAGAAATTTACACTAATTAACTGGGTAAAGAAAAACGGTTAGACATTATCCAATTATAAGCTTTCTTGTCTACCCGCTTTTCACCAGTAATAGCTGCCAACCGCCTGTAACGAAACCCCTGCTGCGGGGGTAGCTCACTGTTCCGCTTTCCCAAGTATACTCGAGATGTCATCTTTCTATAAATGATGTTAGTATCACATGATTAGTTGAAAATACAAGAAAAAAACTTTACGCAGTTATAAATATAAATATTATTTCACTGAAATTTCTCGGTTACAGTCAAGTTCCTAAAGTTGAACTCAAACTCAAAGTTAAACTAACAAAAAATTAAAGAATTTCTTAAAGGAAGTTAAAAAATTATTAGTCTAATAAGAATGATGGGCTTTGATGCTTCAGTTTTCTCGGTCATGAAAGGGCAGTTTTTTGAAACCATTTGAGTGCAAGTACGCAGTTTATAACAACAATAAAACCTGAAGCTAACACACTGAGCCTGTGGTGACGGGCTGGGCAGCCATGGGTAAGCAATGCACATGGGTAAGTAAGCCCTCGGGCCCACTGCACGGGTCCCTTCTAAGTTCTCGGTGACACGTCTCAGAAGCCCCAGCAGGAGGCAGTGTGGGCGGAGGCCCCGGGGCACGCAGGGACAGTGTGGCAACAGCTGAGTAACTCTGCGCGTGCCCTGCAGCAGGGCAGGGCCTTCCTTTGTTTCATCTCGAGTCTCACGGTGAGAGCAGCGCTTTAAAAAGAAATAGGGTGGACAGGATCACCGTCTGGAATGGCGGTTGTGAGGTAAACTGAGGCAGAGCAGCAGGTGGGTGAGTCCTCTGACACACCCTCCTAGGGAGTAGGACGCAGAAGGGGACACTTGCCCTCCCTGGGGAAATAATGCAGACAAGGGGGGACAAAATTTAAACGGGAAGACACAGGTCTTTCAACGTCAAGCAACACTGCATGCAGCGGCACGACCTTGGTGCTCCAGTGCACACAGCTGCCCATCCTCGAGAAAGCCCTGGACGCCGCCTGGCCACCGGTCTGAACCAAAGGCAACGGCCAGTGCCTTTCGCCACTGTGAACATGTCCCACCAAGGCTCCAGCCCGGGGGGTGAACCTGATGGCCCTTCAGATGGACAGTAGGCGCTGTGACTGCCGCACGCACACCTCTCCTGCCTGCCCTGGCCGACGGGCCGCCGGGGCGCACTGTCCTGCAGTGCCGAGGCCCCGCCCTCCCTGGCCCAGCCAGGCCACCTGTCCTCACCCCGTCTCCACCATGTCTTCTGAACTCCAAATCAGCCTCAGCACAAGGCTTTACCACGTTTTCTTTCTGTCATGTGCATTTCAACTCAGGAGGTCATCGGAAAGCAGATCTTAAAAGAAGCTTCAAGAGCAGCAGAATTTGTAATTACTGCCCAGTTATCTTAAGAGAAAACACAGTTTGACTCGGGCATAATCACGGTGATGAAAATCTTTGTTACACCAGCATCGGAATACAGACAGCCTTTTAAACATGCTCTTTGGATGGCTGCTCCTGCTACAAGGCCTTGCTGGGCGGCTTGTCGACTAAAGAGCACTCTTCTTCGTTGTCAGCGTGAGGCCGGCATCTTCCCCACCAGTTACGTGGGCAATGCCGGAGCAACTGTCCCTCGGGAAGCAGCGCCATGACTTCGAACGGTTGGGGGTGCCCTGCATTACTCTACATATTTTCACTGATTATAAGTAAACTCTTTCATTTCCCTATTCTTAAATATCGATGAAAGTCCTAGATGAAAAGTATACCTTTTGAAGCTTCTCTACTTTAAAAGGCGGCTGGTAAGTTATACAAACATTCTGAACTCCACGTGGCTTGTGTTACCAGGACACTCACTGAAGAGCAATGAAAATGCTAGCACGGTGTGGGGCGAAAGTAGGCTTCCGGTCGTTCGTGTGAAAAATAACACAGTGATAAAGAAATGATAATACAAGAATAAGCTCTGTTTTGCATGCTCACAACTGTACACCTACTTTTGCCCGCCCTGTAGTATCTGTAAATAAAACATGTGACACAGACTGTGAGCATCCTTCAAGCTGACTTGTGAGGAAATACTTTTCATTAAAGCCTTAAAAACACACACACAACCATGCCTTCCCCTCCCCTCCCTTCTGGGCATAGCTGACGTCCAGAAAGGCGGGCCACAGGGACCCCAGGCGCCCCTCACCCCAGGACTGGCTTTCCTGAAGGAGGTTGGGGAGCGAGGCCCCGACGTCCCCAGTGAGGCCCTTGCCTTCCTGCAGGGGTCACTGGGGAGGGGAAGCCACCTCTCTCAAGGTCTCAGTTTGGGGGGCAATTTAAGAAGTGGTGGCCACTGTCCACCATCAAGTGGAGACTGTACATTTGGGCCTGCTCTCACGCACTAGCCGTTATTTTTTCAGGCATCTGCACCTTCGCCACGGCCCCGAGCTCCCTGCAAACGTTCCTCAGCAATCCAGAACACCACCCTAATGACATTTTGTTGTCAGGCACTTTAACAGAAACCAAAATCAAGTAGGAGACTACATTTCCTCACGCGTGAGAACCGGAGGCTACGGAACGCAGACAGTGTCTGCGATGACCTCGGTCTGCCAGCGCACCGTGACCCGCTCTACGACCACGATGGACTCGCTAGTCCCAGCGCCCTTCCCCATAGAACAAGTGGACTGACCAGCGGCAGCTCAGCAATCACGAGATGCCAAGTCAATTAACAGGCCAGCATTATGAAACTTTTATTTGTATTTATATGTATCTCCTTCCAGAACAATAATGCAGTTGACATACTGCATTGACAGTGAACTCCTTCCCCTGCTGCACTCGTTAATTAAGAGGTTATAGTTAGGGTTAAAAGATAGCATGTCATTAAGTGAAAGACCATAGAAGATTCTTTGTGTCTCAGCGCTGTAAAACCTTTTAAAAATTTTTTAATTGACTATGTTAGCTTCATAAATAGAAATAACATCTACATTATAATCCTGGGCTAAAACTCATAGTCTAATACTTTATTCATAATTACTTCAAAAGAGCAGTCATTCCATTAACTGTGTAAGCTCATACAGGGTCAGCACATGACGATTCCAAATTAGACAGACACAGAATCAAGGTAATGGCATAATAAACGCAGGAGTTGAAAGAAGGGCGAACAGAGCCTGCAGGCTGCTGCCTGGGTCCAGCCTTCTAGTCCACGCACAGAAGGCCAAGGTCCTCAGGAATCAAGTGATTTTCAGTAAAGTCACGGATCCAGTGGCCACAAAGCAGGAGTCACAGCCAATCTCGCCACTCCCTTCTAGCGTGTTTGCCGTTAAAGCGCACGCCTTGTTGCCTTCCCGCACCCGGGGTTTCTCTGCCCTGTGAGTTACGACTGCATTACTGCCGCATCACTGAGGATGGCGTAAATATCAATGGCCAGCCTTTATTCATTCAGTTTAATCAGTGTGTACTCCGAGTGCCTATTCTTCCTCAGAAACGTCATGGACGTGAACAAGAGGGAGGGGCAGACAAGCATCATTATAAAGCATGAAAGTCGCTCAGTGAAAGGGATGCTTATTTGGCACGAAGGCACCAAAACAGAACAAGGAGGATGATAACAAAGGGCACTTCCAGGTACGAGAGAAGACGTTATAACAGGGCAATGTCGGGTTTGAGCCCTAACTGGTGGGTATTTAAGCTGGTGGGACAGCAAAGGAAAGACGACTGGCAGGGTAGGGGGTCACCAGGCAGGGCTGGGGTGGGGACAGGTGGGTGTTGATGACACGTGGTCTCTAGCTCACGCGGCCATCTGCACTTGATCTTAGCCAAAAGGCCGAGAAGCGATGCTCAGGAAGCCATCCGGGGAATGCTGGCTGGGAGGGTGCCAGGCTGCGCAGGGCCTCACATAGTAGGGAGCGTGGGCTTTATTCTCTGGGCAACGGTGGCCATTGAAACAGTGTTACTTATGGGATGCCATGGTCATTTTTTTTTTAAGATTTTATTTATTTATTTTTTAGAGAGAGGGGAAGGGAGGGAGAAAGAGAGGGAGAGAAAGAGCAATGTGTGGTTGCCTCTCACATGGCCCTCACTGGGGACCTGGCCTATAACCCAGGCATGTGCCCTGACTGGGAATCAAACCGGGACCCTCTGGTTCCCAGCCCGTGCTCAATCCACTGAGCTACACCAGCCAGGGCAGATGCCATGGTCATTTTTTTTTTTTTTTTGCCATTTTCTAGGTTAATTTTTATAGCAATGGAGTAGGCATTGAAGAGAAAGACTGAAGACAGGAAGCTAATGGCTAACTAGTTAAAAAGAATCTAGTTAAAAGCTGACACAGGATCTGACTAGGGCCATTGGTAGGGCAAAGGGAGAACAGTGCTTTGATGAACTTTTGAGCAGGCACAATTTGTGACTGGGTAAATGCAGAGACTAGGAGACAGGGCTAATGTGGAAAACTTGGTATGGACACCCGGGCAGATGTGGCCTCATCTGATGAGAGAGCAGTCACCGATTCAGGGAAAGATGATTGATTGTCACTGAATTTGGGGTGTCAGTGGGTGGAGGTGCCCGGCGGCAGGTGGAGGAGCTGGCGACAGGGAGAGGCGGGCACGCAGCTGATGCGCAGGCAGCGTTAGCACATGTGGGGTGTGTGAGAAGGAAACATCTGACAGAAGTATGTCAAATGAGGAAGAGGAGTCCGGAAAAGGCACAGGGATGAAGGGCAAGAGGAAGAGAGCCAGGGGAGCAGAGAAGGACCTGCTTGAGTGCTCTCAGAACCTCGTCAAGTGTGGGACTCATTGTCCTGAGATGTCATCTCAGGGCACTCGGTTCTGAAGTTCCTGTGAGAACAAGTAAGTGTCCCAATGGTCTGGGTGACCTGGAAGCGCAGAGTTGCTTAACTTACAAAACACACACACACACACACACACACACACACACCAGATGTTGCAAACTGAGGATGAAGCAACTGGCTCATCTTGACCATCTCTTGACCAGGAAGGAGGCACTGAATGTCTCTCCACCCTGGGATGTCAGCAAGCGGCCGTGGTCCTGCTCTGAGAGCTGCTGATCAGCTGGGGACCTCCTCTCTCTCTGTCCCCGTGGGGCCCCGAGGAAAGCCCAGCACATGAGTGAGGTCTGAGGACAGACAGTCCACGCGAGGACAGCACATTGGGCCCCGTTCCGCCCTTGGAGGGATCCCAGCCTGCGAAGCCGCTGAGAGAGGTCACCTGCCTCTAGGCCTGGAGGGCAGAGGGAGAGAGAAAAGGGTTTCTCTCGACACATAAGGCCCTTCAAATATGTTTTCTGCTCAGAGCCTGGGTACAGAGGGGTGCCATGTGGTTGGCCCCTAAGTTGAGGAGAAAACCAGGGGCAGAGCAGAGGATGATTGACACTCGCACGTCTTGCTGGCCCACCCTGGACACCGAACTGAGAGTGACCCAGCGCCCCTGCCGTCACCACCTCTCACCCGCTGAGCGAACCAGGAAAGGTGGCCTGGGGGCCAAGTGTCATCTGTGAAAGGTCACAGTAAAGACACCTAAACATGGTTGATGAGCATTCAATGACTGCTACATGACAGCACTGTTGTTTCATTTATTGAGAAGAGCAATTCTAGAACTAAAAGCCAAAAATCCTAGGAGCCATCCTTGACTCTCACTTTGCCTCCCATCTCCAGTCAATCAACGGGCCTATTTACCTCCTTAGTGTGTCCCAAGTTCATTTTGTCCACCCCTTCACCTCCCACTTGGTCAAAGACATCACTGTCAATCGCCTGGCTTCCTGGGACAGCTTCTCATCAGTCCCACTTAATTCTTCATACAGCAGCTGGGAGATCTTTCAACTGTTCACTCAGGTCATATCCCTCCTAAAGTCCTTCAGCTGCACCCCACGGACCTCATCTCCAGGCAGTGGCCTCCCCCTTACGGAGCCCAGTTCCGCTGGCTCTCTTTCCCTTCATACCAACCAGCCGCATGGCTCCGATCTTACTCTGGTGGCTCCCTCCTCCCCATCATTCAGCTCTCCACTCTAGAGCCACTTCCCCTGTGAGCCCCCGCTGACCGCACAGTCTAAATGGACACCACACGGAGTAGCCTCTCATTTATCATACTGCCCTCTTTTCCTCACGACACTATGAGTATCTAAGATTCTTGTTTTTTTGTTGCTCTGTCTGCCCACTGTTTTCACCATTTCCCATCTGTCTTTAATCTCTTTGAAAGCAGGAAGTTCTATTTCCAGAACCTGGTTTTAGTAGGTGCCAGATGTTGGCTGAATGAACACATATACAGCTGTGCTTAAGGTCACAGATGGAGCACCTTCCCATTAATCTGCAAATAAAATGAGCGCAGAGATTACTTAGACAGACGTCGTGGCTATATTGCAGATACTTTAAGGACTGTTTGGTCTGCCCTGCAGGTTCTAGGTAAAGAGTCAACAGAAGTAAGTGCAGTTCCATGAAGAGCAGTAGTGACCCAGTCCAGCCTGCAGCTCTCCCTGGCTTCCTGGGGTTCCCACACCCCAGCATGCGGCCCCCTGGAAACCTAGAATGTCTTCAGAGCAGACAAACTCACAGAGACTGAAGTACAGTGTGGTAACATCACAGTAATTTTAACCTCTAAACAGTCTATCTAATCTTTGCTAGGCAGGACCCCAAAGACCTCTTGCTTCCTACTTTACTGGGAAAAATAGAGATTATGGGTTAGAAAGAGGCCCCTTCTCTGCCCTCCCCCAATTCATTTCCCTCGGCGCTGGTGCTGACTGGCTTCCCTCCTGTCCAGCCTTCATTTTGGCACCTTGACTTTGGGTCTAGTCCTCCACAGTCTCCTTCACGTATTATCTCACTTGTCCCACATGAGTCTTTGAATGTCTCTGTCGGTTGCAAAGAAGGTCAAAACATAAACTAGGCCTTCTGTGTGTCATGCTGAAAAAGTTAAATTTTCCAGAAAAATCTACACCCTGAATTATTCCTTCCTATTATCTCTTGCATAAAATGGAAGAGCTCAGGTTTTATTGTACATGCTTACAGACTACTGTGGAATAAACCCTGAACACTCAGCAGAAAATCTGTGGCTCCCTAAGTAATACCCAAGGCTTACCCAAGAAGATTTGAAACTAAGCCCGACACTAATTTGCTTTGTGATCTGATGAGCCACTTAACCTCCTCGTGCTTCAGTTCTGTCATCTGCAGGATGAAGACGACAAAATAGCACACCTGTCTAAGCATCCGCAGTCCTGCCCTGGTGGGCTATGGGGACAGACACCTTGGTTACTGGGTAGAGTGGCTGAAACATCCTCACATGGGAAAATATAGATTTTACAGTATTGGGACATGAAAACATTCCTCTCAGAGGGTCCTGATTTAACTACAACATGTCCTATCTCAAAAAGAAAAACACTATCAATTCCACTGAAAAAAAGCATCGAGGAATTCTTACCAGGTCTTTCACTAAAATCCATCAGGAACGCATGAATTATAATATTTATTACATAGACATATATTACCCATCCACTTATTTTAAAAACATTCATGGGACACCTACCATGTTCCAGTCGCTGTGCAGCTGGCTTCTGGGACTCTGGGACCCACAAACATATGCATGCGCCCAGCGCTCCCCCCCGACCTGCCCCCGCCTCCGAGCAGCTCCTTGTGCCTGTTCTCTCTACGACAACCCTCTTCGCTAATACAGCTGGGCATGTTCGTTAGAAGGCAATGCAAATGTTTCCTTAAAACCTTGTCAGATGTATATATTACAGATTATCTAGAAAATTGTCCTTTACTCGCCTTTCTCAAAATCATCTCTATTCTTTATAATTACTTCTTTTGCCTTCCAGGTGCCGTATACGTATATAAATCGCCATGTGACCTATGGCCTCCGGACCGACAACAGTCTCCTTCAGTTCTGCACGGTATGGCCATAAAACACAAGTCTTGACGCTACGTCCTCCCTCGGCAAAGACCCCATTGGTTCCATTGCTTTCATGATGGAGTCCCGCCCTCCTATCGGGTTCACCAGACCACAAGTGACTTGAATGTTCCCGTGTCCTCAGCCTCAGACCGAACTCCACATCCTTTGTCCCCTGCAGAAAACCTCTCCCGACTTCCGGTGCCCGTACACCGAGCTGTCTCACCCCCACCCCTTTGTGTCTCAGTCCTCTCTGCTGACTAGCTCTTACAATGCAACAGGGAGGAGCACCCAACCCAGGACTGTTTGGAGAGTTATGCAGAATTATTAATAAAAGTCAATTCTACAATAGCATGCTCTCTAGAAATACTGGAAAAATAAGCGAGGATATTGGACATTGGGAAGACGACTACTAACTTGAAAGAGGGTCCAGCTGCACCGAGGAAATAGAATCACCCAGTGTTAAACATTCAGGCTGAGTGGGGACCTCTCAGACTGTCCTAGATGATCACATCTTTTCTTTGAAAGCAGACGACTTTACATTTCGGCTAAGGGGAGAACTGGGGCAGGATCTGCAGCCCTCGGGGCCTCTTACTAACTAAAGATTTACCATCGACTTGTGGGCTCAGTTTCTTTCTTCTAAGTAAACAAAAAGTGGCAAAAGTAAATGCCTGTCACTTCCAAACATGACCCTCGAGATAAAACACACAGGAAAAAAACGACCGATTTTACCACCCAGATCTTTCCAGGGCCAGCACTCCACAACACACACACTAACACACCCACGCAAATAAAGACATAAATGCCAAGTAAAAGAATAGTCGCAACCAAAGACAGCTCTGTTTCTAATCTATAAATGGCTTTACTAAATGAACACAAAATAATAAATACACAAAAAATAAGCAAAGACATGAACATAACTCAAGAAAAATAAAGACCAATAACACAGGGAAAAATCAATAGAATCACATAGAGAAAAAGATATAAGTTTGACTTCTAAAATGGGCAGAGACGAAAAGGAAACTACCATCAGTGTCAGGGTGGGGGCGCGACTCCGCTCAGGAGGCCACGCGGTCAGGAGCATGTGCTGAGGGTGATCCATGCTCTTTAAACCAGCGATTTAACTCAGCGGGATGTATTCCGAGCATATACTTAGACAAATAAAGTATTATTTAGCCATTAAAAATAGTAATCCAAAACCCAAGTCTTAATCTGCTTCTAAGTGGAAACCATGTATAAAGCAGTATACAAACACGCATAAACCTCTTTTTGATGAAAAATATAAATTATAAAAAGGGTGTGTTTATGTGTGTGTGTGTGTGTGTGTGTGTGTGCATGCCCGCTAAAGTGGTCTAGAGAGTTCAGCCCCGAAAGTTCTATAGCAGCTAGCTATCTCTTGTCGGTGCACACAAGTGGGGTCTTCATTATTCGTTTTACATTTATACATATTTAAATGAAGCATAAATATTTTCTGTGATCAGAATACAGCACTGTTTTTAAAATGAGGACTTTGAGGACAATATATTTAGGAAAATTGTATATGGACTAAGAAAGCAATACATCCATGGAAAAAGGAAAAGTCAGTTTTAAATTATAAAACCTGATCACATATTCTATTTCTTCATCATTCAGAATATTTTTTTCAAATGGTTTCACTATAATAAAGCCTTGAATGTTTAGCTCTAAGCATTCTTGATTTGATTTTTTACCCATAGTATATTTTAAGGGCTGTTCATTTGATTGCATTTCTGTCATTTAAACTCATCTCATCAAAATGCAAAATTTCTAAGAGCTATTTTATCTCCAAAAAACCGTACATTTAAGTCTAATTTATGTCTTCTATTTCTCTGAGAAAGGAAAACATTTTACTAAAAGTAAACGAATTTGAGCCCCAAAAGTTGACACGGAAGCTAAGCACCGTGCGAGTAAAACGCATCACGGCCTTCAGTTCTCACCCAGAAAGCCCCCGCACCACACAGGGCCCCCAGCTCGGCTCTCGACAGGACAGTCTGGACCAACTTCCTCACCTCTTGGGGCCTTACAGACCATGTTCTTCTTCAATCCAGGAAGTGAGTGGTGACCTTGTTCAGTGGTCACACTCGTCTACAGATCTGAGACTGGCCTAGGCTCTGACCCCAGCTCCATTCTTCTCTGTTTCTCTGTGCCCGGCGCTGGCCAAGGCCTCTCAGATCCCCTCCTGCTCAGGATCCTGCTGTTCCACCTTCAGCTCTGTGGCCGGCATCGCTGATTCTGAACTCCCTTGCTGCCAGCAGACGGGAGTTCCAGGGTGGGCCGCCCGTGATCAGCGCTCTCCCAGGCCCTCTGCCATCAGGCACCGAGGCCCAGAAGCCATCTTCCCTCTGCCACGGGGAACCACTGCCTGTCCTCCCGCCCCGTCCCTCTCCTCCAATCCTGTGAGTGCAAGTCCATCGGTCCCTCACTTAGTTTCAAGACGTTGACACTAAGCTTGCCCATTACTCTCCCCGGAATGTCCTTTGGGATCTTTTGTGTACCACACCTAGCAAATACTTAGGTGTCCTTCCAGACTGAATTTAATCACTTCTTCCCTAATGACTTCCAATCCCTGTAGTGAACTACGCGCCCACTTCCTTCTCTGGGCCAAACCTACACACTCACACATCACACGGGTACCTGGCCTATGCCATAACTATTTGTTGGCACGTCTCCCTTCTTTACCAGACTGTAAGTTCCTTGAGGGAATGCCGCAGCAGATTTGTTCAAATATCCCCAGTACCTCCCGAGGCAGGCAACAACAGCCCTATCAGAGTCTCCATAAATCAGCTGAACAAGTACAGCACAACCTACCAGGAAACTCACAGTTACTTGTAGACAACTCCCTGCGTACAGCACACGCTGTCTTAACAGGTATCCAGACATGTGACGAGTCGGGAGTTTCGGCGAAGATCAGCTGAGAACCGCTGTCCTTCCAGAGGCCCAACATCACACTGCATGGTGCTGTGGAAAGTGTGGGAATGCCCCTGAGGAGGGGACAGGGATTGGGAGGAGTTTAGCTATTGCCCCATCCAGTCTGGAGTGACGAGTTCCTGCAGCATGATGGTGACGATGCAGACGGAGAAGAAACAGAAGATCTCCCAGAAGCCCCCAGTACATGTCAGGACCAGGCAAGGCAAGGCGCTATAGCCCCTTTCTGGTCCAGAAAGGTCTATGGAATGCAATTAGATGGCGAATCATGGGAGGTGATCGGGGAGCCCTCTTCCCCAGAAACCTGCGGCACCACTAACTTTCTATCTGGGAGTTAACAAATGGCAGAGAGAAAGGCGACCATCGGCTCGCTGAGGCAGAACCGCAGCTCTGACTCAGCTGCACGCGCTGCAGCCTCGTGGGGGCCGGCTGAGCACAGAACCTTTCCCATTTCTCCAGAGCCTCCCCTCCCCCACAAAACCTGGGCCACACCACAGCCGCACGCCCAGCACACGATGGAGAGTCATGTGCACCTGCTGCACAGATGGGGCGTCAACATCGCGAGACCCGCTGGACGCGGACGGGGCCGATGCCAGCCCTGGCTGGTCCTGGAGAGCGCCTGAAGGGTTGCAGCAGGTTCAACGCAGGTGTCACTCCGACTTAAGACGCTGACACCAAGGCTAATAAGATTAAATGTATGAAAAAAGGACTGAGACTCATATAAAATTGATTTCCCTTTTCCCAAAAGAATATCAAGCATCTGAGATATAGGAGGTTAAGTGAAAGGCCAAAGAGATGGTTAGATTCATTTATAAGTGATTTATCTTTGAGGAGAGATTTTGAAAGATTATTTGACTTAGAATGAATAGTAAAATGTTCCAGGTAGTTATATAGATAATTAACAAAACAGTAGAAATGGACATTGAATTCCTAACTCAGCATTCTCATGGGCCAAGAAGAAAAGGAAGCCAGTTTTTAATTTCACTGAGGAACTTACATAACAGTCTGTGGGTCTTCATATACAAAAGATAGTTATTAATCTTTGAATTTAATTGGTTTTTCCAACTAATAGAGTGGGGTAAGATAAAGGAAATGAGTTAAACAGCACTATCTGCACATGTCCATCCAGTTTACTTTTGGACACAGTAACATCAGGGCTGGCCAGAATCATGATGCAAACCTCGGCCAGAGACCCGAGGGAGGAAAACCAAGTCTCCCAAGTGCTAAGCAGATGACCTCATTCACACAGGGCTGTCAGAGCAAACACATCACCCCGGCAGAGATAAAAAACTGAGTTGTTTATTTCTAAACAGGGAGTGCTAACTACTGTAGTCTAAATTCCCTGTGGTTATTTATGTCTCTTGTCTGTAAAACATAAATAAACATGTAAATCTCTTTGATGACATTACTAAGCATTTCCCACATTACGTATCAGTTTGTGAACAGAGCAATGAAGCAGAGAGAAAACTCTGGGATTACGTATATAAAACAGGCCTTCTAGAAGTCTTGCCCATTGACAAAGTTCTAATCGCTTTAAAGATCTTAAACTGGTAAAAACTGGACTTGAATGTTTTTTCAATGTGAAACAAAGTACACTACAATAACAATGCATGTCTGTCTGTGACTTCAAACACATCAGAGGGAATCAATCACCTGGGCACTCCAGTTTCGGGACCGACAGTCCCGAGGACAGCGCATCCTCACTAGGCTCCCTGTGTTTTTGTTTCCACACAATTTATCTGTCATGTAGGTAGTCCAGAAGTTCCTACAGGACAGTTATGAGTAGGAATCCATCGCCAGGAACAAGTTCAAGTTCAAATTTACATGCCAATGTCTGCACTCTTTATCCCTCCTAAAGCGAGAGGCAGAAGCTCTTAAACTCAGTCCTCTTTGCATTTTAATGAACACCTGAAGGTTCCGTGGTTTGGGTTTTTCTAAGCTTCGGAATCCCACACAAGACTCACTACGGTGCTGGAGGCCGGCAGGTCTCCAAAAGCTGATTGATTGTTGTTTAAATAGTACCTTCTGTGTCTCCAAACAACACGGAATCCGGCAGCAGGAGCAATAATCCTTTAAACTGTTACTTTGCACATAGGCAGGATGCAGAACATCCTAGGTCTATGAAACCGCCACCATTCTATGTGGCCAATGAAAGGAAGCGTCTCAGGGTTTGGTCAGCCTTTAAGGTCACCAGCAAGAACAGAGAGCACAGAACAAAACTTGAAGAAGCTCTTTGTGGAGGATTGTTTCCTGGCTCCTAGAGTCCCTTGTCCTCCCACAAAAATACATGCATGCCTACGCACACACCCACTCACATACATGCCCTACCTGTGAAAGAACATAGGACTCTCTACCCCAAAGAGCGGCCTGGTGGCCGGAGAACAGGCATGCCTCCACAGGCTTCCGCAGCAGGCCCCAGGGGGTGGTCCCTGCCAGCCCCACAGCCACTCCTGAGATGGCTGCGCAGGTGTGGAGGGCTCACTCCCCAGGGACTGTCCCTGCTTTCTCCCTCCTGGGGGCAGCCGTCTGGGCAGGGACCCCTCTCCACCAGCTCTGGGCGCGCAACCGAGGTTTCCACCATTTGAAGGAAAACAGATGCCAATTAAGCCAGCTACCCTACAGAACGAAGGGAAGAATTTAGAAATGAAAATAAGACAAACCTCAGAGTTGCCACGTTAACATGTAACCCCCCGCCGCGGTTCTGAAATCTTTAGAAAACTCTACCGGTGGAAAGTCTGCGCGGTTGGCTGCGGACAGAGAGCCCGAACCAACACAGTATGCGGATCCCACTCCACACACCTGTCCAGTCCTTCTGCCCAGCAGCGAATACACAGTCACCTGTGGAGGTCAGGACTCGGCGCGCGCACCCGCCCCGCCCCTGAGAGAGTTTAAACCTAGTCGTCACTGCTAAACATTTCATGAGGCAAAAGTATTTAGGATGACACCACTTGCTTCTAGATCCAGGAGCCAGAAAGTGAGTCACAAGTGAAAAATGTACTGTGATTAATTTACACTTGACTATCATTATATTCACCTGCACTAAATGATTTCTTTTTAAAAGCCAGCCATATGACAAATCTGGGGCATTCGCTATGAAAGTATTGCCAGAATGTTGTCTAAGTTTTTAACTTTTCAAGGCCCATTAAATAAACACTTTATTAAACTGTACTAAAAACAGTGTTTTATTTTTATCAGATAATCACATACCCACTGTTAGCCCGGGGATACTCTGAACTAACACTGATCTTCAATCACAGTAAGTCAGTCAGTGCACCTAACACTGCTGTGACCCTTTGACCTGTATCTGCCCCCAGAGGAATGCATTTCCCTGGTGCATCACACTCCTCCCAGCACCGGGGGGCTGCACGGAATTCGCTGTGCTCATCACGCCAGTTGCATATTCCTGAAAATTCCTCACTCCACCCATTTGTTCCAACAGCACTTCCTCAAGGTCTCCCAAAAGTCATGCAGAGTGCTGGGCATTGGTGCTCACAAAATTATTTTTCCAACATCAGAATTCCATTCTTCTCTCATTTCTTATTAGCAATGTTTTCTGTGGAAATATGAGTAATAAGATATAAAAGTAAATGCTCAGTAAATGTTTGCAATTATTTTTGTAGAATATATTCTAGGGGAATACACTGAATATTCATAGGCCCTGTTGCTCGGTTATCATATCAACCTTACACTCTCAGTACCACTGGCATCTCTAACATTCCTGAAGCAGAGGCTGGGTTTAGCGAGGTTAAGTAACCAAGCTAAAGTCACGTAGGTACCAGCGGAGGACACGACACTCACCCCCAGTTAGCCTGGCTCTGCATCCCCTAGTGCTGGGGCGAAAGTCGTATGCAAATTCAGTGGACAAAATTAAAAACATGTGAATTTTGGGAATATTACAATAATGAAAACTACCACTTTGGTGATAGAGCATTGTTAAGTAAGTCAGATTTAATAATATCTGGATATAAGTATCTCTGAAGTCACTGCTTTTCAAAGTCAGCATGCTAAGAGAAGGTGCTCTATTTCAAGATGAAATGTAAACATACCTACTGATGCAATCTGCGCGAAACCACTGGAATGTTCTGCTGTGACTGCAAGCAGTGTGTTTTCAGATGTTCGTGGAGGGGCAGAAGTCTGTGTGAATAGGATGCTGGCCTTCTAAGTCTACGAGCACTGCAGACTGAGTGACGTAATCAGCCTTCACCACGTTCCAGTTGGGGAGGGAGCGTCCGGGACTCTCGGAAGAGGAAGGCTCGCTGTGTGATCCTTTCCAGTCTGGTGACGAGTTAAAGGGGGGGAAAGTCACAGCTCTGGGGACTGGACATCACCATGAGGGGCTATAAGATGTGTTTTAATTTTACAACTTCAGCATATTAAATATAATATCAAGAGACAAACAGGGTTTCTAACAAAGCAAATGAATGACTTTTTTCCTGAAACGGCAAGAGAAACTCTGTAAGAATAAAATGTGTTTGAAGGAGAAGGAAGAGGCCAAGCACCCATGAACAGCAGTGAGAGCTTGCACTGAAAAGCGTGGTCCTTGCTTCCTTTCAGAGTGGCATTTGCGCAGGGCCTGCCCTGCAGCGGAGAGGCGCTGTGACAGGCCCAGGAGCACAGACGCAACCCGAGGCCCGTCACTGCTCAAGGGACCTCCGAGTCATGTGAAAGGTGACTTGCACAGTGTGATCCATGCACCAAGGCAAGCATCTCCAAGTGGGGGATGCGAGTTATCCATTCTGCTCTCTTAGGAAAAAGGTCCATTTTAATAGAAACGTAGAGTGAGCACACAGTAGCATCCATTAAGCTCCAAGGTCACGGTAGTCGCCGGCATGAAGCCCAGCACTGCTTTTTGATCTGGTGGCAACTATCAAAGCTGGAGACACAGAGACAAAGAACAAATGGCAGTCCTTCCCCTTCCAGAATGACACACTATACTCTTGATAATCAGAGTAAATATCCCCTTACGTTATCATCCTGCAAAGAACAGACTAATCTGGTAATTATTACACATGCATAATATGTAATTACATATAAGCATAATGAATAATCAATCAGGTTACAGTGATTTATCTTTAAAGATTTCAAAACAAACCTCCTTGAAAATTGCAAAGTGACTTGTTTCATAGAGAAGCATAGGAAGACAGCGGTCTTGATGAGCAAAATGAAGCCCTTTGAATTATCACGTGGAAAAAAGGGAGGAAAATTGTAATTATCTATGTTGCAAGGAGATTAAACATCTCTCTTTTAACTTGGGCTCTCACCGCCATGAATAAATAGAAATTTTTCATGTTTCCTCTGGAAAAAATTATATATCAAGATGAATTTATTTGCGCTAAATGAGTTTTGCTGTGAGAAAGGCCAAGCGATATTTCTGACTGGGAAGGGGAATAAGACAATAACTAATGGGAAGGAGCAGAAATTTCCTTAGCGAGGGCTGACTGGCAGGTAACACTCCCACGTAACAACTACAACCACAAAACTCACAGCAGCCTCAAACCGGGGTCTTTAAAACCAGCAGAGTTTCCTGTGACAATGACAATGGGAAGTCGGGACACTCCCGGGGACGGGACGCCAGACCCGCCGTGAGCACAGTTACACAGGCTCGATGTGGAACCTGCCCCCCACAAGGAAAGAAAGAAGACCTCTTTATTGTTCCGTGTCTGATACCAATATATTTTTTAAAATAACATTAATCTTCTGAAACCATGAAACTGCCATTCGGATTATTTTTCCAAAAGTAAAGAAAATGTCTGACACAAAATTTCAAAGTACCTGCAGATCAATCTACTAAATAAAAAGTCAAAGTAAAGATCTTAATTCCAACTTGCTGTCTATCTTCATCTGTCTGTGGAGTCAGCCACCCTTTCTTTGCAGAAAGTGAGCCCACCAGGTAGAGAACAAGCAGCCCTCGAAGCTCCTGCTGAACTCCCCACTGCCCTGCCACGCCCACCTGAATCGTCCCGGTCCGCAGGGAGCAGAGCCCTCCTCCGAGTCGCTGGGGCGCACCCTGCAAACAGACCTGGGCTCCAGTCTCAATGAAGAGTCTGGCACGTCAACAGTGACAGCACAGTGAGACCTCCACGAAACTCTGACATAACCTTTAATCAGTGCCCTCGAGAACCATTCTGAGTGAACCTATGATGCAGAACAACACCATGACCTGCATGCACAGAACAGGTGCACACGGGAGCAGCTCCGTGGGGCCCGATGAGGCTCCTTGGTGCCATAGGGGCAAGGCTAGCCCTTGGTGTTACCTACTCCTCAGCTCACATAAACTCCCTCTCTGCTCAGGAGCTAGCCACTTGCAGAGCCACCAGGTCTGGTAATATGTCAGACGCCGGCGACTGGCAACCTAGAGGGCGCTTCTTGGAACAGAGCACAGCCGGATTTTGCGTGATGTGGCCTGCACCTCAGGCTGTGAATGATTGTATCAGGCTGACATGGGACTTCCAGCTCCAAATGGTTGGTAGAAACCTCTCCAAATGGCAAGGGACATAGAGAGGTGAACGCGACTGAAGTCCACATGCAGAGTGATGCTGTTACACAAAGGTATTACGGTGAAGACAGCAATGAAGGAAAGGAGCGGTTTAGTGGGTTAAATGTTTATCCCTTCTGTGTACCCTAAAACCTTCATACCAAGTATCACCTCAAATGTAAGCACATTTGTTCACATTCAGTAAGGAAGGGGGGCTAGGGGGCTTACCTGGAAATGGTTATACATTAAGGACTGAATTAAACTTTAGTTAAGCTAATTTAGCAGCAATTTAAAATATTTCTGCAATGAAGGAAAACAATTTCAACAATTACATAGCAAATGTGAAGTGAAAGAGTACTCAATTTCTTTTGTAGTAATAATCAAATTAGTGATTGTTTTTTTGACCCACATTCTAATTTATACACCCACTGAACAGCCAGAAGAAAATTTTGGTGAGGTTAAAAATAAACGTGATAGAAGGAAAAAGATGAGATTCCAATAACAGTCAGTAGTTATATGAAAGTTTCACAGCTTACAAAGAGTTTTCACAACTAGGACCTCATTGAGTTCTCACGACAGCTCTGGGCAGTAAGTTGGTCGTTATCACTCCCATGGACACTCATCCAGACGTCCATTAAACACCTTTACGAGCAGTTGTTTTGGGAATGCATCTCCTGGCACCCACGCAAGGTTCTGGCCCATGATCAATGTCCGGTTCATAGGTCACGTTTGGTTCTTGCAGGGTTTCAGGGTGAGCAGATGCTGACTGGAGGGTGGGGTCTGCCCAGTCACTCTGGCCCACAGAGACAGCCTCGGACAGTTTAAAGGACTGGTCATCAGCTGACCATTTCCAAATAACTTCAGCATCTATGTGGAGTAAAACAGGCATCACTAAAAGAAATGTGATTTATGCTCTGCTCTGGGAACTAGATAAGCACAAATTGGAGATAGGGCTACTTAATAAATGAAAAAAAAACAAGCAAATACTTTGGTTCTCTTCAATCATAACTCACAGCTTTATGTAAACAAGAACGAAAAATATTTAAATATACTCAAAAGAATTAAAACAATAGGACATAAGAAAACTTCCTCATAATAAATTATTGCTTTAAATTTGACTATTATATGAAGAAAATTAATCTATGTATGAACTGTAAGAGTTCCAAGAGGATACATATAATAACAGTGTCAGAAAATGTGTAACAAACATTAAAAGTCAGCTAGCACGTCCAGTAACAAAACCCACAGGACGTAACCTTCAAATCCTCTGCACCAGAGGTGTGCAATGCAGGGTCCCTCTGGAAGGGCAGGGAGAAGAATTAGGACTGCTGTCCCCAGCAGGGAGAAGTGCTGCTGGACACAGGGACTCTGCCAACAAGGGAATGTGAAAAGCAAAGAGATACAAAACAGAAACAAGGTAATGAAGTGCAAAAGAAAGTGCAGGGACATATATGTGAAGTCAGAAAGGCCCAGAGACGAGCCAACTTATCCTGGGCGTGCCTTTTCAAAGCTGTTTTGAAGCTGTAGTTGCAAGCAAAAGAAAAGAAAAATTCTAAGTTCACTAATAAGTGACAAGGTGGAATCAACAGCAGAGCACATGTGACTGATGCTTTCCACAGAAAGGCGCTTGGTGGAATGTTGCGAATCTGGGAAACAATCTAGCAGTAATGAAAACCACCCCCTCCAGTGTGCGAACTTGACTTCTCTACTCCCTGTGAAAGGAAGGGGCCGCCCCTGGACTTCCCCACTCAGTGAGTTTAGGGTGAAGCCTCACAGCATGCTTCTGTGGAATGCAGCAGGCATGGGCAGGCAGTCTACTTAATATAGGGACTGTCCTCTGCCTTGGACAGTTTCCTGGGGACCAGACAGGAATAGAGGGTGAGGCTGTACAGGGTGGGACCCTGGGAGCCTGGAAGGGCAGCTGATCCAACCTCACCGGCAGTCATACCGGGGTGGGGACGGGCAGTCCTCAGTTACGGGCAGGGTGGGGGGGGGGGCAGATCCTGGCTTTCAGCCCAGAGAGGAAAGTGTTGGTAAATATCCAAAAGGTCTGATGCTGACTCTCTTTTTATATAATTTATCCTAGAGCAAGTAAAGATCAAAGCACCTTTTTGGCATAGTAGTCTTCAACCTTTTTGCCAAATGCTTCCTAAAAGAATTCTGAAAAAATTGTGTATCTTTTGCGTATTTTGAGTACACATCTACAATTTTTATCTTAAAGGTAAATTACAAAAAGTGTTAATACATTGCAAAAACTGAAGATTCCAAATAAATTTATTATAATCTTTTAAATAGATCCAATGGGATCTCAATATCACAATGTATGGTAGCCATTTAAACATACATGAACAAGTTCCTTTTTAAAAGCTGAAATTTTATAGCCTTCCTCATTCTCTTTGAAGTATACACCTACGGAATTTCATTCTAGTGCAATATATTTTTATGCTTCAAAGTCTTATTGATCACTCTATACAGTCTCTAACCAAAAAAAAAAAAAAAAAAAAAATGTACCATTTCCATGGTAACCAAATTACATAGACTATTCCAGTAAGGTACTCAGGGGAATTCAGAAAGTAAAAATAAACATGTCATCCAAGTTCAATTAGTAAAATGCCCACATCTCCGATTCTTATTACAAAATTAATTCTACGAATACAGTAGCCCCAGCCTGAAATACTTCCAGGTGTCACTGAATGGGACGAATTTTGGGTGTTACGTGGGAGCACCTGGCTGAGCACTCCACATCCCAGGCAATGGTTTCACTTTTTGAGGACCTTCCAGAAAAGTGTGTGAAATGTGACTGTTGCACACCACACAACAATAAGAAAAAGTTGTTTGTAATTAAATTATCCTAAAAAACTGGTAACTATTTTTTTTAATTTAAAATACAACAACTTGCTTTTTTTTTTCCTTAGGATTGAACTCTAATAATATGAAATTATGTTTTTTTATATCTTGGGTGCTGCTCTATTCAAATAACTTTAAAGTGTAATTTTTAAATAATTTCGATGCTAATCCAAAAGTAAAGAAACATCATTTTTAGACAGATCACAAGGGACAGAGTTAAGGTTGGACATACGCTTAGCAGAATGCTGATACTTATCTTAATAAGTCTTCTCACTTCGAAGGAAGAGAGATTTCATTTGAATTACAGATGTTAGTGTTACTGAATGAATACAAGATTTGTAAGCAGCTTTACTTTTCATAGTAAAGAAAATAAGCTCATCCACCAATGTTTATCTAGTAATGCTATAATCAAGTCCTAAAGTGTCTAACCTTTAACTTAATCCAAAATACCTTCATTATTTCTGAGAAATTCTTCGTAAAACCTCAGATGCATTTGGAGGAAAATCATTAATCTAATAGCTTGGACTCCTCAGAATAATGAGACTATATTAAGACATAAAAATACCAAGAAGTCAAGACCACAGACGTCTCGCAACAAAAACAACACATTAAAAGGCTTTTAAACAATCTAAAGTGTTTTATTTTTCTTGTATGTATTTTTCACAAGTTACTCAGTGACTCATAAATGTTTCTCAATTATGCTTCAATAGGTCAAAGCAGGCTGCCAATATAAAATATTTCTTTGTTATTTTTCTTGTTAATCATGTCTATTGAGTGAAAGGTAATAATTATTAAAATACGGTATTTCCTACTTCATATTTACCATAATTTGCTAGTGGATCAACATCAAATTTCAAGCATTTCCATAAAGTGTGCAACAGACACCGAGGAAGGAAAACAGGCAGCGACTTCCCAGACTCAGAAGGAACGCAGGTAAGCATCTTCTCCGGCACAACTCACTACGGAAGCAGCGGCTCAGACCGCATGATCAATGCTAATGTTCGTGTCTTATGACTTTTCCATGGAAGACCGAATTTACACACTTTAAACTATGTCAGTGGTCAGAACCAGGTACCCGAATGACTAGACTAGTTATGCAAATCTGGATGGCACCCTACGGGTGGCAGTCTCAACTGCAGTTGTTTGTCAGGCATGGTTTCAAAAGAGGACAGTAGAGTGGGCAGGACGGCCTGGGGCGAAGGGGGTGTGGTATCTGTCAGATGCCAGGGCCTTGGGGACAGGCCTGCCTTCCCCAGGGAAGGAGGCTGCCTGCATAGGCAACCCCCCAGGGCCAGGACAGTCACAGGGTGTTGGTCCAGAAAGACTTCATTCTGGGCCCCAGGCATGTGGCCCTCAAACAGGGCCGCGTTCTTCTGCCTCTGCATGCTTATCTGAAATCTACATGTCGGGAGTGTTAGTATGCTGGTTGCAACAAGTAAAATAAGTTAACTGATGAGGTTAACAATGTGGTTTCTAAGACTACATTGTGTTAGTTTCAGCCTAATTGTCTCTCTAAACCAATGGAAATGGACAAAAGACACAATATTTCCTTTTGTTTCTTTTTTTCTTTTTCCTCTTACCTGTCCCGTATTTCTTTACCAAACGATGAGGACAATCTTTCCTCATCGTTTTTAGTTCGTTTGCAAACAATTAAAATGACTCCTAGCATTCTCTCCTAGACCAGACTTGGCAAAGGCCCTGGACCTTCTGGCATCATTTCACAGACTTTTTCACTGCCCCCATTTCTACAAGTATTTAGTGTGGAGTTAGCAAGGAACATCGAGACGGGCAGAACTGTGTCAGAGTCTTGCCCATGTTTGCCGATGCTGCTGTGACCGGAGGCACTGAGACAGCTCTGGGTCCCTGGGGGGTTCTGCGGTGATTCTGCCCCACAGGCCGTCCTCACCCATGTGTACGTGACATGTGCTCACCCTCAGTAAACACACTCTTGCCTGCTGCTCCCTGGCTCCCTCCCGATGCACTGGCCATCTGCCTGAACACGCTCTCCAGTTTTGATCCTAACCCCCAGACCAGCTGGAGACGGAACGAGTGTCATCCAACACTTTGGAGTGCACAATTTTGATGACTACTGAGTAATACACGGCAATGCTACACCCCATAGGACCACACCTGGGCCTGGCTCCACAGGATGCCTTCCAAGTTCTTTCAGGTCGCAAAGGACTGTCATTAACCCATGATGACGGGTAAAAACAATGTACAATGGAATTACTCACTTCGAGCTGAGTACCACTGTTATTTTACCATGAGCTCCTTTCATTTTTAATAAAAGATATAATATTAATCTAGAAATATACTATTAAATACATAATATTCTCCAGGGTATTTTATACAAAATAGGGTTTTTTAAAATATGAATTAAAATAGAATCAAGATGGAAAATAATTTATTCACTGTGAATTAGCCAATATCATAATACCCATCAAAGTAACTACTTGTATTATACAAAGCAGAGAAATTATGTGTCAACATTTTATCTTTAATTTTAACTTTTGTTGCATTTTGTCAGAAATTATTATAACACAAAAACCTACTACTTAAAATATAAACATGAGCCTCCTGGGGGGGGGGAAGGCTAATAGTAATCTTTTTTATTTCTTAATTACTGAAAGGAAACATCTTGACTTCCCAAATGTTACTCATTGAACAGTAAGTTTACCGAATGTTTGCCAGGGGCTACCAAATGCCCGCGCTCCCTGCTGTGAATGTGGAGGAGTCCCCACCCCACCCCCCCCACAGAGCTGACACTCCAGAGGGGCTTTGGGCAGATGACGATGATGATGGTGATGATAAGAGGAAGGAGGAGGAAGAGGAGGAGAAAACAAGTAAATGAGAGTAATAATTAACTCCATAACTAATAAAAATAAGAAGCCCCAAACTAAGAACAAATGCATGGCATTGAAAGGGGAAGCTGTTCCAAAGTGACGAGATGCAGGCCGACAGGCAGACCCTGTCCCCGGTCCTTCAGACAAGGCACAGGTGTGTTCGAGACTCAAGGCTGGTCCCCTTCCTACCTCGGCTCTGCGACAGCTGAGCCAGGGTGACGAGCGTCACTTTCAGGAGGTGCCAGTACCCATCCCGAAAAGGGTGAAACCTTTTTCCAGTTTCCATTTCTGGACACATGACGAATTCCATGAACTGTAATCCGTCCTGCTGCCAAATATCAGAAACACTGCATCAAACACAGAAAGCACCTTTTCAAATGTCAAAGTCCCTTAGAAAGGGACCTCCTCAGGGGTGGATGAGACAGGAGAGGTAACTGAGCAAGTCCTAGCCCAGCCCTGGGGCTGCTGCCCCTTAACCAGGGAGCTGGGAAGCGGGGCTTTCAAAGTCTGCGCCTTTACCTCGCCATGGACTCGAACCCATCAACTGGCAGCACTTGGGGTTGGGGGGACACACCAAAATCCGCATGTGTTTGCCTGGAATCTGGGTGAGGAAAACGTCTCTCCAGAGAACAGGCAGGTTTTCAAACTTACACATTTTCAGACCCAAGCACCCGCAGAGTGGTCTCGGCCAGGTAATGGCCTCCGGCACAAGCAGACGCAAACCTCGGTGGAGAGACAGACAGCCTGGCCGTGAGTCTGTCCACCGACAGACCCCAGGGGAAGGCGAGCGCACAAGTTCAAGTGTCAGCCAACGCCGCCGTGCATCACCCTTTCCCCCAAGAACACAGGAGCGCAGCTCTGCCTGTGTCAGTGTGAAACGAGTTCGGGGCCATGGCACGTGCATCATGTCAGCCCCGCCCCCCACAACAGAGCAGGAACCGTGGGGAGGCTCCCCGAACATTTATGGAGTAGGCGCTGGGAGCCCGAAGCGTCCTCACATGGTCTCAGTCAACTAATCCTTGAAGAAATCAGGTAAAAAAATAGCAGGCCAGATAATAACCACTATTTTTTTTACCTGTCTTTATTTGTGTATATAATTTATACACAGTAAAATGTACAAATCCCAAGTATGCAGCTTAACGGTCTTTTACATAGGTACAGACCACAGAATCCCAGCCCGGATCAAATGAGTTATTGATATGAATGCCATTAGTCTAATGCTTATTTCAAAAGGAGGTTGTCAGCTATTTCTACCATAAGAAGCGCCTGCCTAACAACTTAGAATCATAAGTCAAAGTGCCACCTGGGGTTGCAGAAATGCAGTGTTGTACCAGAGTGCGTTTTTATAACAAACTTCTCCACGTAAAAAAAGAACGTTTCCGCACCCCAGGGCTTCCCAGCGCCCCGCCCAGCTGTGGCGTCCCCGCCGTGAGTCAGCCCTGCGTAGTCTCAGCTTCACAGAAATGGGCTCAGACAGTACACTCTCTCGTGTTCAGGTCCTTCCACTCAACGTAATTTTGTTTTTTGAGATACTTAGGAGTACCTATTCAGCTTCCTCACCCCAAGGCACCTTTCTGAAATTTTTTTTTTAGCATGGATGAATTTTGCTTGTTCTATAAATCTGCATGTATGGAACTAACAATAGACACGAATCTTTGGGCATGGCTGCTTTCAACACCCGTGGTGTGTGGATCGGGGTCCGTTCCTCTCTGTGTTACGCACAGGCACCCTCGTGCTTGGGTGAACGACACTCTCTACAGAGCGGAGTAATGCTCCGCTTCCCTTAACCCCTTCCCAACTCTCTCTCATAAAAGAGATGGTATCTTAAAAATGTTTTCTAAAGTATAGCCAGGATCTTAAATAGAACTATTGCCCTGGTCTCTGTATATCTGAAAAGCATATTGAAAGGATGACTACTTTAAGGACGTCAACAGGATTCTCCTAGATTTCATCACACACGTTTAAGGTTTTCCTGACCTTTAGGAAAGAACTCCACTTATGAGACTTAAATATTTTCATCTCTTTAATGAACTGCAGTCTATTAGGTTCGACAAAACGATGTTCTAATTTATCACGTATATTATCACTGGGAGACAAACTTACTCAACAAATGCTAACTGACCATCTATTTTGTGCCAAGTCTGGGAGTCCAAGAACCGCAGCACCCACAGCAGCAAGTGAAGACAGGGCGTTCAGTCCGTGACTGTGTGGCCAGAACTGGACGAGGCATAAATGTGGGCGAGACCACGTGACCAGCCCCGGGGAGCCCAGCAAGAGTGCTGGGAGACAGCCCTTCTGGGGCAGCTGGGCCTTGAGGACTTTAGCCGGATGAAGAGGCACCCAGAGGCAGGGAAGGAAAGATGGGAGTGCTGGGGAGAGAGAGGCATTGGGCTTTGGGCACAGAGACGATCACACGTGAAAAGCTGGGAGCAAGGAAACGCATGAAGCTCAGGTAAGCTGGCAGGCAGAACCTATGGTGGGGTGATGGAGGGGAGGCCAGAGTGGGGCAGAGACCAGAACCCTCAGGGACATGCATGGGGTCTAGGAGAATGAGGGTCCCTGGGAAGGCCATGAGGAGCCACTGAGGAGTGGATGTGGAGCAGGACAAGACCCAGTGAGAGTTCTGGGATCGTCACTCTCACTGCCATGTGGATGCAGGTTGGTGTGGACAAAGCAGGAGCCAAAGATGCCTCTGGAGATGACAGTGGCCCACTGAGATGGTGGGACTGGGGGTCCTGACCATTGGGAGAAGCAGCTGGCTGGGCATTCTCTCACCCCTTCTACGCATCACGTGGTAATTACAGAGGGTCAGATGCGTCCAATCATCAGCAAATCAGACCAGCTCCCGGAGCGGTGAGACGGCGGCCCGATGGCGGCAGTGGTCTCCGAGTAGGGGAGGCAGCGCGGGGGCAGCCGGCTGCCGGGGCACAGCCACATGGCACGTCCTCTACCCCCCAGCCCCGGGCCCGCGGCGGGCACTGCCCACTGCGAAGGCCTAGACCAGCTCCGGACGTGGGCCGAGCTCCTCAGTGCCTCATTCTGACGAGTGATTGCTCCCCGGAGCCCCAGGACACACTGCAGTTGGGTCAAATTTCAGTTTTCAAACCTAACAGAGAATTCGCTCCTTTGGCCGGTGGGGCACTTCTCGTGAACGAACCATGGGTAACTCGGGGGTAATTTCCCTGTCTGTGCAATAACAGCTGAGTGAGGGATTTCTCAACTGTGAATCATAAGGTTGTGGAGACACGTCTAAACGTGGCCAAAAATGCCTAGAAAATGACTGCGGATTTCTACGTATTTTTCTACTGAACAACCTCAGCTAGAACTAGAGTCTTCCAGCCTGAATCACTGAAAACTGTAATAGATACACATTCATTTTTCCCTCAGCTTTTCTTCTGAGTCAGGGGTGGGAAAACGACAGCCTGCACGCCAACCCAGCCGGCTCCCTGTTTCTGTGATCACAGTTTCATCGGAAGCCTGGCCCACCCGTTGTTTATACAGGGCCCGGCACAAATAACGCCCTCTTTTATTACAAACTCTTTTATTACAAAATCGTTAGCGTGCTATTGTGTAACACAACAATATCACACTCAGGCACAGCATGTGACATTTTAGGTGACATGTTCAAATTAAAACTATGAGTGATCACACGCATATAATCGCCCTACCCACCGCACCCCAGAAGGCCCCCCTTCTGCGGGACCCTGTGTGCTGTCTCTGACTGCCATCGCATCTCCACAGCGGAGCGGGGAAGCTGGGACGGAGAGAGACGCTGTGGCTCACGCAGCCAGGGCTGCGTCCCGTGCGGTCCCTCCAGGAAAAGCCCGTGGACCTTGCGCCCGGTGCAGCCCCACAGTCACAGCTGAAACACCCTCTTCTCTGAGTGCACTGAGGGGACGGAAATGAGCAGACACCGAAAGCGGGCGAGAAGAAGGCTATGCCCCACCGGAAACCGTGCATGTGTGGCACCTGCAGACGGCAGGCTGTCCCATTTCTGAAAGGGGGCCTAAGGCGGCTGATGACCCTGTTAGCAAACCATGTAGGTGTGGGCCATCGCCCGTCCCCACGGCCAGCCTCGGACTTCAGGGAAAGGGCACACCAGAGGAGTGTCTTGTGAGGTTTTCAAAAGGAGAAGTTTGGACCCGCAGTGCTGGGAGGACAGGGTGCACAGGCTCACAGACATAGCCCTGCCTCCCCAGCCCAGCTGGACCCCCAAGCAGGTGTTCATGTGGCCGGAGGCAGCCCTGCACCTGCAGCAAGGGCACCTGTCTGCCCAGATGGCCTTCCCCAGTGTGTAGGAAAGCTCAGGGCCGCCGCTAGGACGTGGGGAGTCCCTGCTTCCATCACTCAGGGCCCGGACCGGCAAACCCCTCTTCACTGTCCCCACCAAGGGAGTGGCCCTGCGCTGTGCTTGAAGCTCCCCGCGAGCTCCTGCAGGTCCCCGAGGCACCTGCAGTCGCCCATATTTGTTGCCCAACCCATCCAGGGCAAACCCATCCCCGTCCAGGACCTGCTTCCCTGTCCTCCTCCCCCGGCTTTCCTCCCGGAGAGCAGCCTGAAGCACAGGTTATTGATCGGAAAAGCACTACGGACCCATCGCAGAGCCAGTCAAAGCATCACCTCCCATCCAGTGTCTTGCTTCCCATACAAAAAACAAACACGATCGATCTGTCAGTTTTGGAGCATCGTCGCGCCTTCTCAGGGTTCGCGCCCCACTCCCTCCTGCCAGCCCCCAGGCCGAGTCTGGGCTGTGCGCTGTGTGTGCCAGACAGCGAGGCACTGTCCCGCAGGCCCCTCGCTCCCTCTCCCACGCCACTGAGGCTCTGCCGGCCCGTTCGCCTCCCACAGTGAAAACCCCGGGGCGAGAGGCCCCAGAAAGGGTTATCTTTCAGATCAATGCTGAAATTGATTCCAAGCCCATGATTCATCAGCCCACTGCCCAAGTGCTGCTTAGGAAATATGCGCTCCCTTTCGAAAGCACGTTTGGGTCACCTAGAAACATTCCAGCTCATTCTAGGGTAACGCGACATCCTGACTTTCTACCCACGTACTTCTGATAGTAAAGTGTGTGTCATCTGCCAACGGGGCCTTTTCAATATCTTTTTACAGGTGATGCAGGGTCCTTTACTTTCAGCTTAATGTATTTATAACATACCAGGTACAGATTATTTTCTTCAGTTAAACTTTCTAGTCCTAAAAATGGAGGCTAAAATACAGACTAAATAGCATCAGTCTGATAGGAACAGACGAGAGGGTGAGCAGACCAACCCACGTCCTTCCCACCTCTGCATGGGTTTCTGGTCCCCCACGTCATCTCCCCGCCCCCTAGCCTGGCCCCACCCCGGTCTGGACCAGTGTGTTCCGTCCACACCAACACCTGAGCGACAGTGTACTAAAGATACTGACAATTGCAGTGGTACTTAACCATGAACTTCAGAAGCAGTGGTATATTATTAATATCATCTAGGTTTTATAGGATCAGAAATCTTAGGATTTCCATTCCTTGCTATAATATAAATAAATTAATTTAAAGCTCTAGCTTATCTTATCAAAACACCCTTACTAAAACTCCAAATATTGAAGTTAACCATATAATTGATTTACAAAAAGTTGATGTAATTCATTAAAAAATTACCATAGGCAGAAGTTACTGGAAAGAAATAGGTAAGAAAAATGGCTCTTCAGAGCAAGAAGTGTTTATCTATTTACTTACATGCAGATATATGTTGAAGTACTAGAGGAATGATTTATTATACTCAAGCAGAAAATAAACAGCTAGAAAAAATAAAAGTGTCAAACTGGTATATTCATATCACACCACCTTGTACAAACATTTCACAATGTCTAGAGTAGGCATTTTAAGTTATTTAAACCAGAAATAAAGGCCAATCAAAAGTTGCCATTGGCTTTTATTTTAAATATTCATACTTAAGCCAATTATTTAGACTCTAAAATGTATTTTTCACATAATATGATTACATGCAGTGAGAAAAGCTTTCTATAATTGAAATGCCACAAAATTCAAATATACCAAGTTTATTGTGAATCTTAGACTACAAGGCCATTCAGCAAGTATTTTATCTGAGACTGACTTTGCATTTAGAAAGATGGATTAGCTTACAGTGAGCAGATGTTTGGAGAAGAATCAGAATGGGTATGGATAAGCCAGTTGGTGGATTAATCGGTTCCCCAGCTCTCACATCTCCCTGAAATAGTTCAGTCAAGAAAGTGGGTTGATGTACTGGGGGTGGTTATGTGAAAGGTAGAGCCTCAGGGACAGAAGGTCATGGAGTCTCACAGAAGGTCAAGTTGACAAGACTTGGTTGTGTCGCAAAGGTGCCCAGTCTCCAGGGGAGCCGTGGGCTTGGAGGACAGAGGCAGGCTGCTCCGTGAATGAGGAAGGCTGTGGTGGAGGATGAGGAGAGAACACAGCTGGTGGACAGCTCAAAGGATCATGCTTTGCAAAAAGGGAAAGGCTTACTAGTGGAGAAGCAGAAATTCAGAGTAGAGAGATCACCAATCCCAATTCTGGGCCCTGATGTGAACTTTCTGGGAATGTAAGCATTCATGACTTGAAAGAGCTCCCAGGGATGGGAATGGGAGACCCAGTGGGATGGGGGGAGCAGGAGGAAGAGGTGAGATGGGGGGGGATGCACAGAAGGGGGACTGAGCTGGCTCTGCAGGGAGGCCCCCAAGGAAGAAGGTGAGAACAGGGTACTGTGGGGGCGGGGTGGCCTGCATTGAGGTCCTGGTGCCCATGGCCTCGCCTCCCCGCAGGGGACCATGGTCCCTGATCGAGGCAGAGCACTTACGATAAGGTGGAGGCAAGGCGCGGGGAGGAGAAAGTGGCAGCTTAGGAAGCACTTCGCGCCGGGAACAGACGTGGTTCTGCACCCGCATCTCAGCTTCCTCTCAACACAGGGGACCGACTTCCACACGGAAGGGAAAAAGCAGACGTCAGGAAGAAACGTGAAATTAATCTAATCAAACTCCTTTGTTCAACTGGCCTCCCAGGGCTGTGAACTCAGACAAGGAACAGAAGGACCCCCTAAGGTAAAATCTTTCCATCCCTAGACTATAAAGATTTATTTGAAAAAAATCAATTTATTTTCCAATTACAGTTGACTTACAAGGTGCATTAGTTTCAGGTGTACAACATAGTGATTGGACACGTAACTTACAAAGCGATCACCCCCATCAGTCTAGTACCCACGTGACATCATACATAGTTAGCACAAAATTATTGACTATATATTCCCTGTGCTGTACAAAGGTTTCTGAAATTCCACTTGTCCCTAACCTTGCATTAGACTGGTCCACTGAGGACTTGAAGAACTAACCCATGAAAGTGGGGGTTAAATTAGGCATTTGACTTTATAATTTTTTATTGTTGTTCAAGTACAGTTGTCTCCATTTTCCCACCACCATTTTCCCCTCCCCCATCCATCCCCACCTCCCACCCTCAATTCTACCCCCCTTTGGCTTTGTCCATGGGTCCTTTATACATGTTCCTTGATGATCCTCCCCCTTCTTTGCCCCATTATCCTCCTCCCCCCTCCCCTTTTGTTATTGTCAGTTTGTTCTTTATTTCCATGTCTCTGGTTCTATTTTGCTTGCTTGTTTGTTTTGTTGATTACATTCTACTTATAGGTGAGATCATGTGATATCTGTCCCTCACCACCTGGCTTACTTCACTTAGCATAATGCTCTCCAGTTCCATCCATGCTGTCACTAAGGGTAGGAGGTCCTTCTTTCTTTCAGTAACTTTATAATATTTTTATAAATAAGAAATTAAACAGAAAATAAATGTAATTTAAATACTTCTTTCTTATGATAGCAATTTCATTTAGTTTTTAATCAGAATAAAAGGAGTTTGGGAAATCAGAAGCTAAAATGTTCTGACTTTACTTGTGATGCTGAACGTACTTTCATAACTGTGATTTCCCATTGTCCTCGAAGACAGACGTCACTCACACCGATGCAACGCTGGCAAGGCTTTGGGCCCCAGCCACCCTCGCAGTTGTCTCTAACCAGTAGAGGAACAAAAGCAATATTGTAGCCAAGATTCAATGCAAACTCTGGAAATAATTCAAATTTCATTTGTGCTATTCATAAACCAATTACTTTGAAAAATTGACTACCTTTATTTGAAACATTAATCTAAATACACTAACCGGAACAGAACTAGCACAGGACAATTTGATTATCAAAGAAATCTTATTTATCTCTGTAGTACCAGTCATTTTGGTAATCTCCTGAGAGAGAAAGAATGGCAGAAAGCCATGGCATATCAAAGCTCAGCATCCTTAAATTCATACACACGGACCTCACATAAAACCAAAGTAAGGTCTATTACAGAAAACTCCATGGATATTATTAGAAACAAAAGTAATTGAAATTGCATTTTCTGTAGTAGTCATCTGAGTGTTCCTACCATTTAACTTATTTCCTGAAAACATTTGATGATGAAACGGAAATAAGAAAGGGAGCGCTTGGACAGCCACAGCGGTGGTAACGAGGCTGACACCAGCGAGGCACGGTTCTGAGCGACCTGCAGGGACGCGGCGGAGGGAACCCTGGGGCACTGCTGATGGGAGTGTAAGCGGATGAAGCCACTACAGGGAAGAAGTATGGAGGCTCCTAAAAGAACTAAAAATAGTATCACCCCATGATCCAGCAATCCCACTTCCGGAAATATACCCAAAGGAATTGAAATCAGGATTTTGAAGAGATATCTCCACTCCCACATTCACTGCAGAATTATTCTTGATAGCCAAGACATGGAAGCAACCTAAACGTCCATTGATGGGTGAGTGGATAAAGAAAAAGGCGCACACATGTACATTATTCAGTCATAAAAATGAAGGAAATTCTTCCATTTGCAACATTATGGATAAAGCTGGAGGAAATTATGCACAGTGAAATGATCTAGTCGCAGAAGGACAAATACTATGTGATGCTACTTACATGAGGGATCTGAAATAGTCAAACTCATGGGAGCAGAGAGCAGAATGGTGGTCGCTAGGGGCTGGGGGGAGGGAAAACAGAGAGGTATTAGTCAAAGGGCACAATGTTTTGGTAATACAAGATGATTGAATTCTGTAGACCTAGAAACTTGGTGCAGCTACACAATGGACCACTACCCAGCAGAAAGAGAGAAGGAAGTCCTGCCTTTTGAGACAGCTTGGATAGAACTGGAGAGCATTATGCTAAGTGAAGTAAGCTAGTAGGTGAAAGACAAATACCATATGACCTCACCTACAAGAGGAATCTAATGAACAAAATGAACTAATGAGCAAAACAGAATCAGAGGCATCGAATCATGGAATAGACTCATAGCGGTAAGTCGGGGGGGGCTCCCTGAAGGAAGGTGAAGGGACTAGTCAAAGAACACATATGAAGGACCCATGGACATGGACGACAGCGAGGGGACTGATTATGGAGGCGGGGGGTGCTGGGTGGAGGGGGGCGTCGGGGAAGGAAGTGGGACACCTGTAATAGTATAAAAACAGTAAAAAGTTCTAGAGATCTACTGTGCAGCACAGTCCCTATCATTAACAACACACTGCACACCGTGTTGTCTATTTAAGTACGCACTGCATTGTACACATAAAACTTTGCGAAGGGGGGCAGAGCTTACATTACGTATTCCTATTAGAAATAACAATTAGATGAAGGAGGACAAAGAGAAGAAGAGAGAAGGAGAGAGAGAGGGAAAGGGGGGAGACAAAAATCAACGTTTTACAATTATTAATCCGTGCCTTCCTCAGAAGAACCCTGTAGTGGGGCACGTGGTCGGCCCCACTGAGGGTGACGACACAGCAGGGAGCAGGTTGCAGGGCGGCTGGGGCAGGGGCAGGCTCTGCCCCAGGGGCTTGCTGCAGAGTCTGGGCTTGAGGCGGGAGGCCACAGCCCTCTCCTGTGCAGGGTTCCACCGTGGAAACAACCCTGGTCACGAATAAGCGGATGACATGCGTGCTGCTCTGCTGTTCCGGAGCACTATTTCCAACATGGAAGCAGGTGTGTCCTGCTATAATTCCTCAGCGGGTTCGCGGGTGTTAGAATACTAACAAGTGACTTTCAGCTGTAAAACAATTTATACACAAATAGAGAATTTCCTGAGGTATAATAGTAACCATAGCAACAGAGTGAGATGGGTTTGCAAAGTGAAAAATATCCTAAGGTATTTGACGCCCTCACAAAAAGCTTTCCCTCAATGTAAAATCAGGAGATAACCAGTATCAGCAAAATAATATTAGATTTTCATAATAGATTATATTACTACCCAGCTTAGCAGTATTTCATCTTAGCATTTTTATTTCAAAAAAAAATAATAATAAGGGCTATGTTCAAATCGGTCCAATTTACATCTCAATAATAGGAATGTTTAATTCAGTCAAGATTTTTTTAACTAACCCTTGAATAAAATAGCATGTTAAGTAAATCATGGTATGTATTATACATAGGTTCAAGTAGGAAAATATGCATTCGAATGAAGTCTTAACAATACCATATGCATCCTACATAAGTACAAGGGGTAGATGCATACTTAAAGACATAATTAACTTTGGATATATTTCCCTTAAAATCGGCTTTTTAAATAAATCAAACCTTACTTTAAAGAATAGGCCTTACTGGAGAAATATTGAGGTAAATCCTATTATAATGTCTATTGGCAAAGGAACTGTAAGATTTCTCACGTAAATGAATGCTATTTAAAGGCCGCAGGGCTGCACACAGGATGAAGAAAGAAATACTGAGCAAGGGCTCTGCTTCTGCGACGAGGGGCTGTGCGACCCTCTTTTCTTCAAAGTGCACCGACGTGGGTGAATTAAGGAAGGTTATTGCTTTTCTAATATTTGGGTGACACAGTAAGAACACAAAATTCAGGGTTTGGTACAATGCCCTGATCTTATCAAGCGAGAGTTTAATCCAAATAACTGTGCTCGAGTTTCAAAAACACAACTTTCCAAGTCCGAGAAGGAAGGAGATTAGGCAATCACTGGAGACACCTTCCCATAAATCCAGGGTGGCGACCAGAAACAGAGGAAACCTCACCTGAGGTGCCCCGTTGCCCACACTCAGAATCAGGAGCGGACCCTCGCCCGGGGCCCCAGGGCACAGCTGAAGGACGGTGGCTTTGTAGCCCGGGGAGGGCAGCAGCCTGGACGATGATGGAGTGCCAAAACCACACCACGTGAGGAGTGGGGCATCCTGAGACGCGTTCCCACGACTCAGGGATGGACTGAATCTTCATTTTGTCACCAATACTGACTACAGAGTAGGCACAGATTCGATGTTGGCTATAGAAATGAACAGATTGGCGAATCTAAACGTGCAGAAAGAAACACTCAGCTGTGACAAGCCTGAAAATCCTTAGACACTGGAAGGCGTTGACACGGAGGACACAAACTCCCCTGTTCGGCCGGAGAGAGAGCGGGGCCAGGAGGAAAGTGGGAGCCACAGGGAAGCGCATCCCCGCTCACCGAGAAGAAGGCCGCAAGCAAGTCAGAGGCCTCTTCGGTGGCCCTCTGCCTGGTTCCTCCCCCTGGAAGGACCGGCCACCCAGACAGGGTTCAGAGGTGTGATGCCGGGGAAGCGGCTTCCTGGCACAAAGGAAGCCCAGAGGCAGACACAGGCAGCACTGGTGGTGACTCAGGAAGCTCAGGTGGCCCCAGGCGCCAGGGTTTAGAGACGCGCCCACAGTGCCGTATGGGGATCAGCAGTGTAAGTTTTCACAGGAGGAGGCTGGATGGCAGGGGGTGGGGGATGGGGGGCAAGGTCTCTTCCCACCGAGCTGTCAGCCCTGTAAATGGTTTAAGGTTCCTTCTGCCCCTGAAAGTCATCTGTTACTACCACAATACAGGTTACAAAAGCTAAGATGAGACCAGAAGGACCTGCCATTTAACCCCGCAGCCAGCCTCTGAGGGAGGCACTGCTGTTGGTTCCATTTCACAGATTAAGAAAATGTGATTGAAAATATAAATGAATTCATGGGAGATCTCACAGTGGGTAGGGTCAGGCATAAATTAGGTCAGGAATATCTGCCTCCAAAATCAAGGTTCAAACATGATGATCAGACCTTGCACTTAAAAGCACTGGCATTAAATTAAAAGAGAGAGATTGAGAGGGAGGGAGAATAACTATAGATTTAGCCAACCCAATAAGAGCAGTAAACCTGCCTTTTAGGAAAGAGAGGATAATTTAAGGGCATATGAATAATGCCCAATGAAATAAACTCCACTCCTGCATTACATTATTGTGACTTGATTATCTTGTGGACAAACTGCAGGTTTTCTGGAAGGGTTCTGGAAGCTCGCCTTGGCTCTGGTTCTGAGTCCTCATGTCCCTGTGCAGACAGCCACAGGGGCCGTGGTCCCTGGTGAAGGGACTTGCGGAGGAGACACAGGGCTATGAAGTGATCCTCACTGTTCATTGTAACCTGGGAGGGAACGGTCGGTCCTGCAGCAAATGCTCCTGTCTCTTCACCAGCAATCATCGGGTTGGCCAAAAAGTTCGTTTGTCTTTTTTCAAACATGGCTCTGGTGGCGCTTAGTTGTCCCTAACTTCATTCAAACCAATTTGGTTAGATTGTATTGTGCCAGCTCTCATAGCAATATGCATTTAAAATAAAAACTTATGCAAATTAGTGACTTTTTGTGTAGCCATTTCAATATTGACGATGGAAGAAAATATGCAATATTTTGGCTTATTATGCTTTATTATTTCAAGAAAAGTAAAATGTAACTGAAATGCAAAAAAAGGATTTGTGCAGTGTATGGAGAAGGTGCTGTGACTGATTGAACATGTCAAAGGCAGTCTGCGAAGTTTCGTGCTGGAGAATTCTCACTGGATGATGCTCCATGGTCGGACAGACCAGTTGAAGTTGGTAGCGATCAAATTGAGACATTAACTGAGAACAATCAATGTTCCACCATGGGGGAGACAGCTGACATACGCAAAATATCCAAATCAGTAAGTGGTGAAAAAGAAAAACGTATCTTTTATTTTAAGGAAAAACACTAAACGGACTTTTTGGCCAACCCAATACAATCCTCAAGTTTTTACACACAGAGAACTCCTCCGAGACAAACGGGAGACAGTGCAGAGCTAAAAGTCGTCCTTCCTAAGATGACAGCTAGTGGTGAGCTGATGAGAATGCCTTGGGGATCGAAATATGAGGTGACCAACTTGGAGGCTTTGGTTAAACAAACTCGTTGGATCTTTAAAATGTTTTCTTCGTTTGATTCCAAATATAACATAGGACGGGTCAATATAGAAAACTGAAAATCAAAAAGAAATGAAATATAATTGTGGTGTATTGCCAACTAATCTTTTTTTCTGTGTATAGATAGACTGCTTTGGTTTTAATAAAAAGAATACTGAAAGGATATAAAAAAAGAGATGCAAGATGTGGCAGAACTAACAATGTCATGTACCTGTTACAATCCTCATCTGAGACATAGACCACCGCGTTATTTACCACATTCCATCGAACAGCCACCCCTGGGAAAGCCAAGGTCTTAAAGCAATAGACAGCAATGATCAAGAAGGTTCCCAGAAAACACAGGTAATAGGAAGACACAAAGAGAACGATGCCCTTGGATCCTAGGTCACAGGACTAGTACAATAGATGAAAATTATTGAGCAATTCTTACTGCACATTCTCTAAAACACTTTTGTATCTCACTACACATCTGCAGTAGTGTATGTGGGGGTCGAGAAGGCCTGACAATATTACACCCTTGTCTTCTCCTATAGGAAAGTTTTGATCGGGGTTCAACACCCCCAAACACATGAGGTACCTGAATTCTGAGGCGTAACCAACAGCCTGACCATCTGAGGTGTGGGAGAGTCACCGGAGCACCCCTTCCCTTGATGGAGGGTGGGGCGAAGGCACAGTTGACGGCAGCAATTCACGAAGAGGGGCCAGTCACAAAGGTCAAGAGGAGCCTGGCCAGTGAGGGTTTAGAAATGGCCCCTGCACACCCGTCCACCCGCGTGGGGGAAGCCCTAAACGAGCAGGCCAGCGAAGAGGACAGGGGACAGGGACGGTGGACCCTGACCCAGGGAGCCGGCGCACAAGCCCCTCGGTGCGAAGTCGGGCACAGGGACACACTTCCAGCTGCACAGACCAGCTAGTGTCCCTGTCAAAACTCACTTAACGTCCTTTTAAAATGGTCCGTATCATATATGTTCATTTGCATACGTATTCTTTCATAGGCATGTGTATAAAATGTAAAGATCTCTAGAACCCTGAATATATTTAAATTAATACTTATATATTAAATTATAAATATGTAGAGTAATATATGTACATGTTTTTAAACATAAAAGCATTTTTTAAAATGACCTTAGGGCTAGCAGAAGGCGAAGGACCATCTGCGTCACCTGCATGCGGGAAGGGAAGGCTGGGTGCTACACCTGACAGGGAAGACGCAGCTGAGCTTTGTACATCGAGTTTTGAACCTCCAAAGATCAGTAACTACGAAGGCACGTTCAGGTATGTGAACTGCGATTGATGAGCTCTCAAGCCTGGATTAAAAATGTTGACTGATACCCAGCGGAAAGGGAGTTGTGTAGATATTTCCGATGGTTTGCCACTGTTTGTGTGAAAAGAAAACCACGTGAGTTCAGTAAAGACTGTAGGCAAAGCTCGACAGATGTAATTAGCAATTGCTCTGCGTCCACTCTATTTCTGCGCAATAAGGACACAGGATGCGTCCGTGGTGGCTTTTTGCTTTATTCTCACCAATTAACAGACTATTGGATATGACAGTAATTAGACACCTCAGCTGGAAGAAGATCATTATGTCTTAATGAGATGATTAAAAACAAAAAAAGAGAGTGCTTCTTGCAAAATATTAGCATGTGCTTCAACTAACAATAGTACCGTTTATTTTGTCTCCAAGTTCATTGTGCTTTGTCAGCCCATATAAACTAATTCTCCAATCAAAATATGTCTTAGGAAAGTATACAACCTAAGGGTAAAATAAAAATTGTTAATGGATCAACTGTGAGTTTTAGCAATATTTATTTGAGAATATTTACTAGTGCCTCTCTGACGTGACAGGTTCCAGTTGCCATCTGACGTAAACATTACACCACTGCGCTCTACATTCCCCCGGAATTTCAGTTTCTGCGCTGGCTGGAGTGCAGCTCAGGCCACCTTCCCAGATTTAACTTGAGGCACTCAGCTTCCATTAGTTGGGTGTTTTGGGCCCCATGCCGCCCCACCCAAGGACAGCCCTGGCACACGCAAACGCAGAATCACTGGAGAGAAGCAGAGGGATTGCCCCCCAGCCAAGGTCAACAAGCTTCTAGAAAGTTTTCCTTTCAGTCAGTTTCTTCAGCCTAGGGCTGATGTTTCATTGCATAAGTCATCTAGAAAGGACAGTAACTGACGCCGCCCACGCCAGTTACTGAACGATCAGACATGCTAGCAAGAGGTCCAGTTTGGGAGGAACTGAATAAGTCAGTATAAAACCAGGACGGGAAAAAAGAGAGACAGCGAAGGAACCATAAAGCCCCGCTTGTTGGAGGGAATCCAAAGCTCCGTTCTTCACTCACGCACTTTCACTCGTTCACTCACTCATTCATCCAGTCGGTCATCCAGAGGCACTTACTGAACACCTGTCATCCGAGCGAGCAGAATGTGAGTGTGTACCCCTCCACCAATGCGAGCACCCGTCAGCCCTAACACGAGAGGCTGCTCTCTGACTTCAACGTTGTTGCCAGTGCGGGAACGCAACTCTGTGCTCAGGACCCTCTCCGGGAAACCGGCCGCACATGGCTGTCCAACCTGCACGTGTGACTGTGTCCAGATGGGCCCCCTGTCCTTCCTTTCCAAGACAGTGCCGTAGGCTTGCTTTCTCCATCCAAGGCCCATCTGGCCCCACTGTCTGGACGCCGTCTGAAGGTCTAGCTCTCTGGACTGTCCCCTAGCAGTTGGTGATGGCAGAGTCGCTATTGTTTGTCTGATAGTGAGCCCACTGAAGACAAGAAAGCTCGCTTCCTTCATTCCTGTTTATAACTCCAGCAGCTAAGACACCTTGGCCCAAAATATCCAGTCAATCAATACTTGCACAGTAAATGGACTTAGCAATGTTTGCGACTTCTGTCCCACCCAGTCGCTGCCATTGCTAATTACCTCATCAAATAGGAAATGTATTATTTATAAAAGGAATAAAACATACACTGCATCCAGGCAATGAGCATACAATTGTTCTACAAACTCTATACATTTATACTTTCTTCTCTCCTGCAATGTATTCACTATAGTTTTTAAACTGTAACAGTATCCTTCTTATATTATAAAGGTGAAAGGGTATATAGGCAAGCATATCTGAGCAACAGTAATGCTTTTTCCTGCTATCTTCTCTCAATCAATTTATTCGTGTAACACAAAATTGCTATTCCTCTGAACTGAAGCAGGAAAAAGCCTTATATAATAGAACACTATTTTGATATACCTTGACATGTGCATTATGTAACAGCATTTTCCTTTACTATACTTTGCAACATAATAGAGGAATGCTCTTTACAGTCAGCAACATCAGCAGGAATAAGACTTTTAAATGAATCTCCTAGGAAGACAGAATTCTCACACTTAAAGACCAATAGTTTATTCCACAAGAGTTACATTTTTTCTGAAACTATTAAGTTGTGATGATCAGGTAACAAGTGCATTATTATGGAATAAAAGATAGTATACAGGAGAGAGCTACCTAGAACCTTTGGATGATTTTTTTAAAGTATTGTTTTCAAATGTAATGGCATTATAAGTTAGATCTTTAAGGTAAAAATAAATTTTGTTTTTATGGTCCTATGATGAAATATAAAACCGTCATTCCAAACAAGCAGTCACACCACCTACGACTCACTGAGCACTCACTATACCCAGGGCTTTCTGCAGAGGAGCCCCCTCAGCCTCGGCGCGGCCCCTGGCACGGGCGCGATGATCATCAGTACTTACTCTACGCCAAGGATCAGCGGTAAAGAGACTTGAGGGTATTTTTCCAGGACGCCAGCAGATAACTGGTAGACCTAGAGCTTAGACCCCGGCTCTTAACGTCAAACACTATTCTTCCTTTAGTGTCTTCGTGTTTTAGTGAAAATAAAAATAAAATACTCTTCTGTTCTTCTTTCTTTCTAAAATTGAAATCATTTTAAAACTGTTTGAAGTACATTTCAGGATAGGCATGACAGAAAATCACCAGCCACTCAGATTTCAGTATCTTCCCAAGAGGCTTCTGTGAAGTGTGTATTCACTCCCAGCAGCGCACGGGGACGGCGAGTTACCTGACAAGTGCCCAGCCCTCCTCCGCGACTCAGGCAGAAGCGCTTCTCTGAGCACCACCGCGCAGCGCCTGGGCTGCCACGCCAGTTTCCACACCGCCTTTCCATTAATGCACTTTAGTGATCAGTGAGTCAGGTTATAACAAACACTTTCGCATTCATATAATCACATGAGAAGCCCAGACACGGCTGCCCTCGGGGAGGCGAGCAGGAGCAAACCCACGCTCCCGTGTGCAGGGAAGCAAACGCTCTTTGTGAGTAAGCTCTGAATCTCAACAAGCCTTAGTCCAAAAGGAGTTTTCCTGCAGACTGATAATCCCCTAGGTTTATAACAAAAATGCTGACATAGCTTCAGCTACAGCATAACAAATACAAGGCTATAATGTTTGCCTGTCAGAAATTCCTATTTATGTCTCACATCCTAACAGATGTGCTTTACTGCCTTTAAATTCCCTCCGAAAGTTAATTGCTTGTCTCTCAAAAAGATAAATATCTTGTTTCAGGCTTTGGGGATATTACTTGTGGGGAGAAAAACCAATAATCTGGCAATATATTTTGTCCCAAATTCATCTGCAGTAAGAAAGCCAAACTCTCCCAGAACATGAGAAAGTTACCGGAAAGTGACAGTTGGGTCGTTGCAGGGTCTCACACACTCTAGAATTCTCCATATGACAACGTCAGAATAGGCAACACACTTTGATTTCATTACACTGATAGGCTTAATTTACTGCGATGTGATGACTATGATATTTTTACAAAACGAATTTCAAAATGAAGGTGACCTTCTTTCGGACTCTTGGAAACACATAATGTTTTAGACAAAATAGACCTTCAATATATCTAGTCCAGTACCTTTCAAACTATAAACCCTACCCCATTGAATGAGTTGTAGACTTAAAAAATGCAACAGATAAAACAGAAAGTGCCCCACACGGAAGAGTAGAGACCATTTTAGGACACGCGTGTCAGGCGAGCACACACAGGCCTATGATGTTGTGATGTGACATGAATTTCTGACTGTGGGGTACCATGTTTTTGAAGTTTGAAAACACTGCTTCTGAGCAACTCTTTCATCTCTTAGGCTCACGGAGATAGTCCCAAGGCCACAACTTGTTAAGAACAGAGCCTGAAACAGAACCTGCTACCTACTATTTTACCCACAGCCCATACATGAGTAGAGGTTACTAGCAATATCCATGATTGCACATGCCTTGAAATAAACATATGCACACCATAAACTCCTGGCCTCTTAAGTGCATGCCTTAATCTCACACGTTAATTCTACTCTTGCCCATTGACACATTGCTCTAGAGTGTTTACATCACAGGGCCGACTTAAGTGTCGACTCGAAGGTGGATAATGACGACCATAGCAGGTTTTTCACTATTCCCCTTGCATAAAGCGGTGCCTCCAAAGTGGGAAGCAGCAGCGTGAGCATGGGGGCGGGTACAAAAAGGGTGTTCTGGTGGCCAGCAACACTGCTAGAACAGAGAGTCGTTTTGGAAGAACATAAACAAAATAAATTTAGGAAAAAATGTCTACACTACTCCCATACTGTACAGTCACATGAGGATCTCCTGCTCCAAGGGTATAAACTGAAAATATGGAAGTAGCTTCAGGAATGTAAACTTTTAGAATTAACCATTCAGAGGAATAAAGAGTTTTAAAAATAAATCCCCTAATTAATGATTAGCATTAAAAAGGAAAATTATGACTTTAACACATGAGTCTTTTTTTAAAGATTGTATCTATTTACTTTTAGAGAGAGGAGAAAGGAGAAAGAGAAGAAGAGAAACATCAGTGAGCAAGACAAGCATCAATCGGTTGCTTTTCCAACCAAGTCCCACAACCCAGGCATGTGCCCTGCCTGGGAATCAAACCAGCGACCTTTCACTTTGTGGGATGATGCTCAACCAACTGAGCCACACAAGTTAGGGCAACCCATGAGTCTTGATGCCACTATTAGATTGGAGAGATGAGAAATTGATCAAATTTGGGTATCTCTGTGTTCTTAGATTCTTTTATGTATAAAACTATTAGATGCATGACAAGTAACAATGCAAAAGTGTTGTCCATCCTTTGACTTTCCCCAGGCACACACACTACAGACAGGCAGACAGGCAGGTGAAAGCATGTTTAAAATAAAAGGCCCCTCTATCAGTACAGTCCTACAGCTTCCTTCTTTCACTAAGCAATGCGTTATGAGCATGCTTCATTGACTCCTCATTCATTCTAACGAATATGTGGTTCCAATATTATGTGTGTCCTTCAATTCAGTAAACACTGATTAATGAGGGTGACTTCTCTCTCAAATGTTATATTTTTCCAAGTAGGAAGGAAATATTTGCACATGCACTAAGATATATACCACTGTAACTTTATATGATATTGTCATAACATACTATTCCTTGATTTACCTACTTTGCATCATGCATTTTGCTCGTCCGCCATGGCAGGTGAGGAACTGAGAGCACTTCCATGCATTTCTTCCTTCTTTACTGCTCTTCCTCCTGACTTCCGGCATTTACATTTCATTTTTCATTTCTGCACTGTTTACCGCGTGTAACCTCGGGAAGGCGCTCTCTAACTCTCACAGACTCACCAACCTTGAAAGAACCCCGCCTCGATGAAAGACGAAGAACTGCTGCACACGCACTTCCTCCCACATCCCCGCGTCCTCTCGTCTCTGATGCTGTCACATTGTTATTTTTGTAACATGAAGAGGATAATTTATTCTCCAGTGCTTTGTGTACAACTGGATTCTAAACATGAAAACCTAGTGTAAGCAGCACCTCCAGCATTGTGACTCTGCATCGCTCACGGCAGAAAGCAGCAGCGTGGTCAGACCCTCAGGGGAGGATTTCCCGTCCTAACGGGAACCTGTCGCTGCACAAAGGAGCAGGTCCAGTGTCAGCCTAAAAGGATTATTTTTAAATTTTCTTTCAGTTTTTTTAAGTTTCTTTTGGATTAGGACTAAGCTACCACTTTTCCTGTATTTCACATTATCATTTTTCTCAATTTTTTTGGATTATCACTCAATATATATTCATGTAGATATTCTTTATCAATTTCTGCATTCCTCTAGAGTATGATTTTTAAAAACCTGAGTACTGAAGTTTATATTATAGTTATTTTTCTCTCAGGCCTTTGAAAATATTGCTTTGATGCCTTCTTGGATCCAGTATTGGTGATGAAAAATCTGTTATCCTGATTTTCACTTCTTCGTAGATAATCTAATTTATTCTCATTGGCCAATCGCGGCACTTTCATCTTCGTTGTGAGAATTTTGATACTTCACCAGGCTGTGTTCACATGTAGTTCACTTGCATGCATCCTGCTGGCCAGACTTTCCATCTGAGGACCGAGGTAGGCGGGAGACGGCGGGCAGTGACGGCTGGGGTGTGCAGCCTGCCGGACCCAAGCCCTTTGGGTGTCTGGGCTGGCCACGTGTGTCACTTGCTTTGGGACAGTAGCAAAGTGAGCAAAGACGTGAAATAGCCCTGTGCGCTGGGAATTGCACTCTGTGAATAATGCAGCGATTGATCGGGTTTCTTCGTTGTTGTTGTTGACATATAAACTCACAGGCGTGGACAGCAGTTTGATGGTTATTAGGGGGAACAGGGGGGTGGGAGGATGAGGAGGGTAAAGGGGGTCAAATACACGATGAAGGAGGAAGACTAGCCTTTGGGTGGCGAGCACACCACGGGATGTACAGATGACGTGTCACAAAGTTGTTGGCAGGATGACGAGACTCCTGTCATCCCGGCCAGTCACGCGAGCGAGCCCATCCTATTACATCGGCGACTCCCAGCCAGTCGCCCGTGGGGGCAGTGTCACAGGTCAGGTGAAGAGAGCCCCGCTTGGCCCAAACCCGGTGCACCAACCGGCCAGACCACAGGCAGATAAGCGGCATCAGTGGCGCTGGGCTGCCACTGAGTGTTGCGGCCCCGTGTCGCAGCAGCCACAGCTGATGCCGCAGTGCGTCTCTTCAGCTTATAAACCGTCGTTTTACTAAACCGTCGTCTGTACCTTTCATTGTCGTGTTCTTTTTCAGTAGTCAGGTGTGAGCTATTCCTTATTCCCCTTGACTCTCTTTATTTTCCATTTCCTTACCTTTTAACTGTAGGGTGTTACTTTTTAATTTAACTTGAAGACAAAACCCAGCCTAAACTTCAACAATGCCCTTTCTATCAGTTGGTCCAGAAAATGTTTAATTCAGAGATTGTATTTTTAATTTCCTGCATATTTCTTGTTCTCTGATTGTCTCTTTCCATAACAGCTGGAATATTCTGTCAAATTCTGCGAAGGGCACTCATTAGGCTTCTTTTGAAAGTCTCTTGTGATCCCTGACTTACTAAGTCTTCTGGTATCAGTTCATCTCTTTGTTCATCTAAATACAGTTCTCCCTAAATATCTAATGATCCCTGACAGTCAGTTTCCTCCCCAAATGAAACTGCTGTCAGCTCATACAGGCGGCTCGCACCGCTTCACCTGGGAAACGCACGGCCCCCAGAGCCATCTCCACGTGCGGAGAGGGATGTGTGCGGTCCCAGGGTGTTCTGCGGGCCCCAGGAGCACAAGCTGGGCAGGCAAGCTGGCGACCCTCACACTTGCCAAATCAGACACGTTTTACTTTATGAAAGGCTTCATGAATTTCACTACTGAACACCACTTCTACTTCTCCAGCGTTCAGTGGATTATTTCACTGTTAAAAAAACAAAAAACAAAACCCCCAATGTTTCCTTATTTGAATGTACCTAGGAGAAAAGAGAACTCGGCTGCTGTGTTCAGTCTGTTGACTTAAACAGGAAACCCCACAATTACCTGCACCCACTTTTTAGGTTCTTGGATGCTAGCTTCTCCAGGTCACGAGTGTCCGATGCTGTGGAAACAATTCAGGAAATTTGATCTCCGAGAGAATGAATCTTGAGAATGATTCACGTGGAAAATAATTTACTTGTAAAGAATAATTAAAGTTGGTAACACAGGTTTTTTTTTTTAACTTGGCTTTTCTTGTAATTTTATTATAACACTTTCCAAAGGATATCTGAAATTGATAGTTACATAGATGAATGGTGTTATTGTTTGCAAACATCGCAGCACTGAACACTGCTGAATTTGAAGTTTATCTAAGCTTTTGACACTAAATATTTCTTTTTTATGTTTCCAAATGTATGAAAGCAGCATAAACTCAAAAGAAAAGACATATATTAAAATAAAATAAGATTCTTTTCCAATGGCAACAGAGATCCATCACGCCCCAAGGAGAGCTCATCGAGGCTGGAGGCGGGCAGACGGATAGCAGCCCTCACCTCCCAAGTTCACACGAATCTTCACACATTCCCCTCGCCCGTTCAGCTTGGATGCGCTGATACTCATTTGTCGTGAAGCTCAAGGCTGGTGCCCAACAGGCTACCGGGAGCAAAGGAACAGTGCCTTGTGTTAAATGCACATCAAGTAAGGCTCACTCTATTTTCCTGTTACAACAGTTTTGGCAGAAGAACTTAATTTTAAAACAAAAAATGAACAGGAACCCACAGACACCTATATCAACGAAATACGGTTGAGCTGTTTTGCCTGAGGAGGTTGGGGTGGGGCGGAAAAGCCTTGTACTGTAGCTTCGTGGTCCAAAAACAGCAAACACACCGCTTCCCTCAAAGGAGACTCAAATTCACTCTTCCATTTCATGAAGGATAAAAATAATTGAAACTTCACATTTTAAAATTGATCTAGATATATTTTTCAGAAATATTTATTGAGCATGATTAAATAAAAGAGTGGAGTGACTCCCCCGTGGAACGGCTCTCAGTAACCACGTGTAGGAGGTGCAGAGCACCACACAGCCTTGGCGCGCCCCTGCCCAGTCTCGGCCCTGCCTGGCAGGTATGGTGCGCACCTGCAGCAGTCTCTGCACCTGTCCTCAGGAGGCAGCAGCCACACTGCGCATGGTGACTCCGTAGCAGCCTAATGCAGGCCAGAGCATTCAGCAGAGTAACTACAGGGGAGGAGGGAGAGACACTCCTTCACTGTGTCTTCGAAGATCTTTGACACACAAGCCGGAGAAGGAGCAGGAACCGCGTGGGAGCACAGAAGGAGTCACGCTTGGACCCGTGGCGACAGGATGCCGTCTGTGTGATGGAGCCTGAAGGAAAATGTAGTTAAAGAGGTAAGTGTGCAGAAGCCATTTGCTTGCCAGTCCCTCGGGGAGGACAGACTTCCCTTCTTTCCGCGTGTCAGACTTGTTTGGCTGCGGCCTATCCTCCTCGACCGGGGGGTTGGACACGACCAGACTGCCGGCCGGCCAGATCAGACCTTACCCAGAGCAAGACAGCAGAGCCCTGCCATTGCCAGCCCCCAAGGATAGCAGCAGGCTGGGCGCAGGCACCCCCGTCCTGCTGACTGACGCCGCCGGGAGCCTTGTTCTTGGCACAGAACATCCTGACTGGCATGTGGGGAGATGCGGAGGGAGGATGGTGTTCAAGCGAGGACCTGCAGCCAGGTGATGCGGATCTGGGCCGGCTCATCACCAGCTTTCCAAACACACCTTCTCTCCTGGTTTTCACCCGCGGGTGGATGATGCTGACCTTGATTTTGGTTTATTCGACAAGCCAGCATGGTGGCCAAGGTTCAGGTCCCTCCCTCCAGAAATCCGAGATGAGAAGAAACGGTTCTTCTTCTCAGTCTTCGCTCAAACGCCACCTTCTCGTGAGCCCTGCTGGCCCGAGCAGTGAACGAGGCCCAGTCTCCTCTTTCACATTCCGCGTCTCCAAGCCACGTGGGCTTGTCCTCCAGAGCCTTTACCGCCACTTGTGAGCATGTAAAGAAATACGAGTATATACATAGGTACACAACATATGTAACTTATTTGTTTGCTCTATCAGTTGCAAAAACCTGGAAGTTCCTATCCATTTCACCGGACCTTACTACCAATTTCTGATCTGCACATCCCTGTGAAGAAGGCAAGTGACAATTCCCACTCTGAAGAAGCGGAAATAGGAAGGACAAAGCGCGGGGAAATTCATTCCAATTACTTCATTAGTGTCAACTCGCAAGAAAGACTTCAGCCTGTTTTCTGGAACACACAAAGTATATCACAGCGCAGGCCGACCTTGACCTACACTGTCTTGACATAACTTGACTAAGGAAAGACTTATTCACAGCTGAATAGGTGTTAAAATCTCCACTCATGCTGACAAAGAAAATAGCAAAGTCAGGATGCAGAACCTGTTTTCCCCACAAAATGCTAATTGGGTGTAGTGAAGTCATTGACAACTGAGATATTCCTGGTAAATTATGGTTAAGCTGTTTCTTTCATGCTGGCTGAGGAATTTACCCTTTTCATGGGTTGTTTTTTTTAATGGCAAAACAAATGTGAGCTTTTAAACAAAACAATTTTTAAGTACTTTTGTCCTGCTACTATTTGACAGGCGAAGAAATGACTATAGCATATTTGCAAAATACAAAGCCTCACACAGAGAGCATGGTTATTTTTCTTCCAAAAGACCTTTTTCCCTCAAAGTAAGGCATTATGCCTTCGTGCACAATTCTCAAGCCAATCATAGACAAAGAAATTTTGCTTGTAAATTTCTATTCTTATTACTTCACAGAAGAAAGAAATCTGAACTAAAACACTACAGATGTTCAAAATATTAACTGAGCATGCATGGGATGATTAAAATACAGTACTTTCACATGTCTTCATCAGCATTATATTCCATAAAACATTCATTTTAAAATAAAAAATTGAAAATAACTGACGTTCGAATTTTGAAGAAGTGAAAAAAAAAAACAAGCTTCGAATACCTGATAATTACCAATATTTGTACATGAGTTTACGCCCTGGGAGGAATGCAACACCAGCATAAGTGAGGCAAAGGCCCTGCCCCATGGCCCGTGCAGGCAGGGACGACTGAGACTCAGACACATACCTATGTCACCTCAGACTGGCTCGGAAGTTCATAGGAAGGACTATGAGAACGTCAGTAGGAAACAATGATGTCTTGAAGCTAATGGAAAATTTCTAGGAATTGACATTTGAACTTGGTCTTGAAGGATGCACAGAAATGTGTCGGATGAAGAAGGCCATTCTAAAAGGACAAAAAAGCCCCTTGCAGGCCCTCTTTATGAGCACTAGCTCGCTCTCTCCTCCAGTCGGTCAGGCATAATTAGCTGCTGTTTCTCGGGGCCTCTGTTCTCCGGACTGGGAAGATTATGGAAAGCAGGTGTTTTAAACTCACACACACCGGACAGGCCAGACCGGAGCACCTGGACCCTGAACCTGAAGACAACAGTGAGGCAAACTGCAGCTGCACCACCAGCCCCAAGCCTCCTGATGTACTCCTTGCCGTGGCTACCCAGCGACAACCCCGCCCCCTTTTTGATCCAAGAAACACTCACAGCCCCTGCCCCGCGGGGCGGGCACATTTCTCTGCACCTAGCCCTTTCCCTCTTTCGGGAAAGTCAAAATAAAACGTTGCTCTCCGCATTTTCTTCTCTTTGTGAACTCTCTCACAGCCCGTGCTGCTGACCACCCTAGCAGCTCCCTTAGAAGCCATGCAGCGCGCAACAGCACAGAGGCGAAGTGCAAAGGGCTTTCAGGAAAGCATTTGTGGGGCCTGTATCCGGAATGCAGAGTACTGAATACACTGGAAGAAGTTTTAACAGATTGTTTATTCAACTACTACTTACTATCAATGAAATGTTTGTCATAGGAAAGATTTCAGACAGAAATCATGTCCTGGGATCGTGAAGAGCTTTATGCTATATGCTAAGCATTCTGGAATTTATTTCATAAGGTTATAGAGAGTTTTCAGTGGTTCCCAAGCAGGCAGTGATAGAGGAGACGGCTTTCTTTTTCTTTGCTGAAACACGGTGGCTGGTGTTGGAGGTGAGGGAGCCTGTAACAACTGAGGCAAGAGCTAGCGAGGGCGAATATAGGGCAATGAGGCAGAGTTCATGGAAATAAACACATAGACCTAAGAGAATTATTCCCCAACACAGGGGCATGATGACACATAGAGGCAGAAAGAGACAAGAATTAGCAGCTTCAAGAATTAAAAGCTTATGGTGGAACTGTTTGGGGCATGATAATTTTTAGATAACTGAGGGGCAAGTAGAGACAACCAGTGGCCAGTTTCAATTAGTAGGATGAGGCCGAGAGAGAGACCGCAGAACCCTCACTGGGCATGCAGCCGCTGAAATCAGCTCCTGAGTGTTAGCTACTGCCCTGTGACACACCCCTGCCAAAGGAATGGCAGCAGAAATCTAGGAACCTTACAAGAAACGCTCAGATATATCCAAGACAGCTCAACAGAGAGAGCTACTCCAGAAATCAAGGCAAAATGCCTTCGGGGGGTAGGATGCAACATCATAAGGTCAACAGAATCAAATATATGAGGACTACAAAAGTCCTGAGATATAGCAACAAAGAAGTCACTGGTGAGGAAATTCTGAGAACAGATTAGAACCCAAATTATCATGAAACCGGGAACAAAGAGGCAAAAAGGCAGAGAACAAAGGCGTTCTTTCTAAAAGCCTTGGTGATGAGGAGTTGGTCAAAGAAAATAAGGACAGTCAATTGAGGGCACAGTAGAGCTGGAAATTAAGGTACAGGGACTGCATTCCCTGGCTGGTGTGGCTCAGTATATTGGAACCAAAGGGTCACCGATTCAATTCCCGGTCAGGGCACATGCCTAGGATGCAGGCCAGGTCCCCAGTAGGGGCCGCGTGTGAGAGGCAACCACACATTGATATTTCTATCCCTCTCTTTCTCCCTCCCTTCCCCTCTAAAATTTAAAATAATAATTTTTTAAAAAATCTAAAAAATAAATAAATAAAAAGATAGAGGGACTGCAAAGTATTTGGATAGACCATAGTGAAGGAGAGACAGAGGATGGCCACATTCAAGATATCAACGAGAGAAGCTATAATTGTGAGGCAAAATTAGACAGAAATAAATGTGGAGAGGAAGGAAGGAGACCATCCCTTCTTGTGCATTCAATGTGTGCCTGATGCTTTGCTCTATGTACTTTCACACGCATTTCCCTAGTCGGCCAAACACCACTCATAGGCTGCCGTTATCCCTGATTTACAGTCAGGCGGTGACGGAGTGGAGAGGGTTACCGAAGGGGGAACGTCACAGAGCAATGGCCTCCCTCCAAAATGACAGAGAAGGCCCTGTTCCCACAGCACTGGGAGTCGGGCTGTGAAAGTGGCAGAATGCCTGTACTACATGAGAAAAGGGATTCCTGGCAGAAAAAACAAGGAAAAAATTAATCAGATTATGCGGTAATTATTGCATGAGAATAAAAAATTCATCTGGAATGGTTTGATTATTTCAAGCACTAGCTCAACAGTCAGTGAACTCTGACGTACAAGGCCCACTGGACACGTCAATAAACAACGGGCTTCTGTTCTGTGAAGGAAGCAGGAGTGGGGTTCAAACTGATGGGACATCGCTTGTTCGCCTCATTTAACTGTAACTCACGGAAGCCATTTCTGTACAACGGTCACACTAAAATAATGTCTCCTGAACTATTTCACAAGTATTTTATTTTGTGAACACTACATCCTGGGAATCGCTATCAAATGATTAATTTAGAACTAATTATTTCTACATTAATCTGGATAATGGCCCATGATAATGAATAGAAAAAGAATAATTTGACATTTCAGGGGTTCCTATCTGCCCCAGATCAGATATAAAAAATACACTTGCTGTCTTTTATTTACATATTAAAACAAAGGTCAAAAATAACCTCAAAGTGTTGACATATTTACAAATTACATTTTAGTTGATCACAGAATTCAGTGAATAAATAAGAGTTTTAACACTGAGTTAATTAAGAAAAGCTTAGTTTTATAACATTTTTTGGTGTGAAAAATAATGCCTCACCATATGGTCTCATAGTCCTTTTGCTAATTTCCCACAAATCACTGCACAGGTTGACAGCTGCTACCTATTATTACCTGCACTGTTCCCCAAAGGTTTCTTCCTCTTCCCACACATTCGTTTCAACCACTGTCAAAGAACATGCATATTTTTAGTAGCATTTATTGCACAGGACTAAGGGTACAAAAATATATATTAATTATTATATATATATATACACAAGTATTTAAAAAATGATGATTTGTATTAAAATTAATGTTAATTACTTGATAAAAGTTTCAGAAGACCAAACTTTATTCTAATTTTATTTGAGTCAACATTTTAAAGGGTAGACCGGAGCACAGAATGTGACCAGTAGGCATTAAAACATAATGACAGTTTCTGTTAGATTTGAAAACTTTATTTATTTACTTATTTATTTTTAGAGATAAGGGAAGGGAGGGAGAAAAAGAGGGAGAGAAACATTGATGTGACAGAGAAACAGCGATCGATTGGCTCTCATATGTACTCCCAATCAGGGACTGAACCCACAACCTGGGCATGTGCCCTGACCGAGAATCAAACCAGTGACCTTTCACTTTGCAGGACGATGCCCAACCCACTGAGCCGCAACAGTCAGGACTGGGCAAATAATTTTTGACGAAGGAGCCCAAAACCATACAATGGAGAAAAGAAAGCCTCTTACAATAAATGGTGCTGGGATATTGGAAAGCCACATGCAAAGGAATGAAGCTAGATTCTAGTCTGCCCTGTGTACAAAATTAACTCATGGTGCATCAAAAACCTGAGTATAAGGCCTAAAACAATAAATCATATGGAGGAAACACAGATGCTAAATTATGGACCACAGTCATAGAGAACATTTTATGAATTTGACCCTAAAGACAAGGGAAGTAAAGGCAAAAATAACTGAGCAGGACTATATCAAACTAAAAGGCTTCTTCACAGCAAGAGAAAATGACAACAAAACAAAAGGCAACCAATGGGAGCTGATATTTGCAAACAACAGCTTTGACAAGGGGTTAATCTCCAGAATATATATAAAAACTCATATAATTCAATACCAAACAAACAAACAAACAATCCAGTTAAAAAATGGGCAGAGGCCCCAAACAGACACTTCTCCCAGGAAGACATACAAATGGCCGCCAGGCGCTCGACCTCACCAGCTGTTACGGAAATGCAAATCAAAACTATAACGAGCACCGCCTTGCTCCCCTTAGAATGCCTGTCGTACAGTATGGAGGGTCCTCAAAATGTTACGAACAGAGTTACCATCTGATCCAGCATTCTGTCTTCTGGGTATTTACCCCCAAAACTCAGAAACATGCATGCAAAGATTCCTGCACCCCCAAGTTCATTGCAGCATTACTCACACTGGCCAAGACTTGGAGACAACCAGTGTCCTTCCACAGAGGACTGGACAAAGCAGACGCGGTGACACACACAATGGACACCCCTCAGCCGTGAGAAAAGACGAAAGACTGCCCTTGGTGACAACACGGACGGGCCTCGAGAATATTGAGCTAAGTGAAATCAGTCAGTCAGAAAAAACTAAGAACCATATGAGTTCACTCATATGTGGGACATACACTGAAACTCATACACCCAGACAACAGTGTGGGGGTCACCCAAGGGAAGGGAAGGGGGATTAAAGGGGAAAGGGGCCACACATATGGTGACGGAAGGTGTTCTGACTTTGGGTGGTGCGCACACGGTGCAATATCAGATCATGTGTCATACAAATGTGCACTTGAAACCTCTATGATCTTGCTGACCAATGTCACACCAATAAATTTAATTTTAAAAAGCCTAAAAATACTGAATAAATCAAATAATTCACTGGTATCCTAAAAGCTCTTTTAACTAAAAAGTGCAAATCCTTCCCTAAGCTTTATACTATCCTGACAAGCTAACAGGTTTCTCCTTATTAAAACTGAACAGATCTTCTGAAAAGCTGGTATCAATTACTTTGATTTCCCAGGCTGCCTAAGCTGCTAATGGAACTTAGTAATTAAACTTCTTTTTAAACAGCCCAAATCTGAGCCTCTTCCCATCCATCCTGAGGAGCCACCGCCCACAGTCACATTAACCGCTGACAACATAATACACATCTGATGCGGGAGACGCCCTTTCCCTAGAACGTGACTTCTAGCTGAGGAGGAGGAAGAGCTCAGGAAGGGAACTGAGTCTTTCCGCGTCCCCCAGTGGACTCTACCATGAATCCTCTGTAAAGCCTTCCCATCAAGGGTCTCTTATTTGAAATAGTCCTGGCATATTTCATAGTAAATGACCTTGAGTTCTGCCATTATGTCCAGAGGCCATTTTTTTCAATTTCTTCCCTTTCACCAAAAATGCAATAAGATATTAATACATGGTACACTGTCTTATATATTCATTTGGAAACAGGTCCCCAAATTGATAATCAGTATTGAGAAGAAAACACTTTCTAATCAGACTTGCTAACTTGTAAAGCAAAAAATCAACAGGGGGCATAATGAGTCTATGAAAGAAAGAGAAAAAAAATTTATAGAAATACTTGGCCACAATTTAAAGGGACTTTGGTCAAATAGACTAGGGTAACTAGGAAATTACACTTATTAGTCCTTAAGCCCTTCTGGTAGAAACTCTTGTCTTTTCCCCAAGCTTTCTTGAAGCACGACAGGCCACTGGACCTCACAGTCACCAAGGGCTGAGCCGATGAACCTGCTGTGGTCTCTGGAGGGCACCGTGACCCTGTGGACCGTGCTTCCAGCGGGGAGAAAAGCTGTAGAGCGGAGTCTTCCATGTTGGACTCCGGGCCACCTGAGGAAGGACTAGTCCATCACAGTTCACAGAAAGTTGCAAGTCAAGTGTATTAAGTAGACCATAAATTTAATGCCAAAATTAAATTGCAGCTGTCAACCATCCTTTACAGCGATGGGAGCGACTGTCTTTATTACTTCTGTTATAGCGCAGCGTTTCCAGTAAGACATGGCAATGTTAACCCCGTGGCTGCTTTAAGAATTGGTTTTGTATAACTGCAATCAAAAAGAGAGCGAGGTAGACGAGACAGATGCAAAAACGAAAATGCTCGGCAAAAAATGCTCAAGACAAAAATCCACTTTGTCATAATAATATATAATGAAAATATAAGACACTTGTATAATAAAATAATCTAGTCTAATATAATAAAAGTGAGGTTAACTTCTGCATAATAATATATGATATAATAAAATATATTTTATAATCATCTTTCTGGAAAACATATTTGAAACTGAGATACACAGGATTTCATAGCACAATCCTATGTGGGAAGGATTTTTCATTTAAAATAGAAATAGTGTTAACTTTCAATACTTATTTTATACTTTATGTGTGTATCAATTTAATGGATATTAAAGATCTATTCCTTATGGCACCAAGCAACCCAGATGAGCAGTACTATTTCATGATATAAAATTTGAGGCTAAACTTTTATGTAAATTTATCCAATTAATCATTGGGAAAGGAGAGATTATAACTCCTAGGATTCCAGTTTCTAGGGAAATTCAATTGTGTATAAAGACAGATTTACAGAACTTCACACACGTGGCTGATTTTTTTACCTGCTAAGTCACATGAATTCATAGACTTAAAGGTGGTGGATCACTGGGGTTTTGTGCCCTTGAACTGTATTTGCTGTCCAGTGAGCCCCATACCTGGTTCGCCAGCCCTGTCTCTCTGCCCCTTGGGCCCAGAAGGTACCTGGATGGCAGAGGGATGTGACAGAGGGAAGCAGGGATGAACTAAATGCCACGATGAACTAAACAACCAGAGGAAGATGGAACCTACGTTTTGTCATTGCCCAAATGTCCTAGGTGCGAGTGGCATATACGTGATTTTTAACCACACGTTAATAACTTGTAAAGAATTAGAAATGGAAAGTGTTCAAAGAGAAACTAGACAGCACAGAGAAAACGCAGTGCATGGAAGAAACCACCCAGGGCACGCGGGGCAGGGAACCAACCAGCACTGACCATGCTCTGGGTCTTGGCTCTGGCTCATCTCTAAGGTTGGGACGTAAGTGCCGCAGGCTGCGGGCCCAGACCGTGGGCCCCGGGAGGCCTGCCCTCTGCTGTTGCTTAGACAGCCTAGGTCACGCCACGTTGTTACGCTGCCCACGTGGGTCTCTCGCCCTGCAGCCCCCACACCTCTTATGGCAACGAGCTTGTATGATCCAGCTCGGCGAGTGACGGCCAAATGTTTATATTTATAACAAACTCTCCCAGATGCCAATTTGCTCATCTGTAATATTGAAGTTTTATGTTCATCTCAACCTTTGTGATTCTATAATTTCTTTTTAAAATACTCAAACACAGTACTCCCCACTCAGCTATTTAAATACAGGGTCCGGCAGAAGTAATGCCTGCTTGAGTGTGGTTGGTAGGGTAATAATATGGGTGTGATAATTTATAGTTTTATTTGAACATTTCACCTAAAATATCATATGATGTGCTTGAGTGTGATATTGTTATGTGACAGAATGACACACTAATGATTTTATAATAAAAGATTTTGTAAAACAAACAAACAAACAAACTGGGGGGCGTTATTTGTGCCGTACCCCAATATAGTAGGTTTAGTTCTTTGAATTGTATTTCTCAAAGAGAAAAGCATCCTGTGTACTTTACGTTGATTGTGCTTTCTCGTGCAAACCAGTCCTGGCGCTCACAGGAGCCGCGCTGCAGCTAACAGACTGGCCCACACGTAATGTTTCTACGTGACAAGTGGACGCAGACATGGGTCACTCTGAGCCACGTACTCACTTTCCAAAGTAAGAGCTCTCCTGTCTTTAGAATCTTTCTCCCTCTCCATCCACCCTTCCTCCCCACCCTACCTTTCTCTTTCTTGTTATTTGACCAGAAAAAGCACAAGTCATAAAAATCAAATCAGTACAACAAGGCTTGACATGTAGGGTAAAGCCATCAAGATGATGATGAGTAGCTGTGACTGCTGTGGTTCAGTGGATTGAGTGCCGACCTGTGACCCAAAGGGTCGCTGGTTCGATTCCCTGTCAGGGTACATGCCTGGGTTGCTGGCCAGGTCGGGCTCCCACTAGGGGGCGTGTGAGAGGCAACCACACATTGATGTTTCTCTCCCTCTCTTTCTCCTTCCCTTCCCCTCTCTAAAAATAAATAAAATACTTAAAAAAAAAAAAGATGATGATGAGTAAAGGACATGCTTGAATTTGACTTTAACTCTGCCTAAGACCATGGCTGTTAGTGATGCTGTTTTTACCTTCTGTTTCAAAGATTCTCTAAAAGTAGAGCTTTGTAACATCACCTCTCCTTATTATTAAAGTTTTCTTATTTGATTTAAATAATACTCTTACTTTTCATCACTCTTCTGAGGAATCGTTCATTTCCTAATTTGAATGACATCAGATTTTTTAACTGTCATCATGATTAAAGAGTTTGCTGATTCTCAATGGTAACCATATAAAAACTGTGCCAAGGAAACCAATTTGTTGATGCTTAATATTCTCTGATGATCCTGCTCATTATCTCACATGGGCAAACCTGTCACTTAACACGTGTGTACACCTGGATCCCACAACTGACTTCAGGTTTCCGGATTGGGGACCAGGCCTATTTTTGCGCGGTGCAGCTCACTGGAACCTAGGAACTGTGACCCGCTCTCCCCAGCACTATCAGTCCTATTCTTTGTGTTCACTCCGTTAGCAGCAATACTCGCTCGAAAGCATACTGTCATCAGGCACGCTGGGAAAAAAGCTGGCTCTGAAATGAAAACGACCAGGAATAAAGCATGCTGGGAAGTCTACCAGATTTAAGATGGTTCTGTTCTCTTTAGTGCTGTGACTTAAACATAGTGGAAATGATAACATAAATTAATTATTTGTCACTTGCCAAATCTCAGTAACAGCTACATATGAAATATTAACATTATGTGCAGCAAAATATAAAAGCTAAGTGGCTCCAATTTTCATATGCTCCTTCCTAATTCTATTATAGTTGACCTTGGAAAAGGGTGAGGTTAGAGGTACCAACCCCTCTTGCAGTAAAAAATGTGCTTTTTGACTCCCCCAAAAATTGCAGTTGGATTTCACCCAGTATTTTCGGCCTGTGGTTGGGAATGCACAGTTCAGGAATACAAAAATACTTTTCTGATCCGCAGTTGGTTGAAGCCGTGGATCTGAAACCTAGAGATATGAAGGGCAAATGTATTTATTGAAAAGAAAATCTGTGGGCCTGCGCAGTTCACACCCACGTTGTTCAGAGGGCAACTGTATTGGACAGGACATTTTTTGTGGCCCTGTGGAAACAAGTCACTGGGAAAAAATATACCTCAGTGACATAAACGTATTGTACGAGCCGCCATGAAATAAACACTCAGCACACATCCGTAAGGAGAGCACCGGATGTTCAGCTGCCATGGCTCTGAAGCCTGCCGCGGAGCTCTGCAGGAAACAACACACCAGAAATGGAGTCACCACAGGTCACGTGCCTGGTAAAGATGCCTTAAGGGGATTTTGAGGTGGACTCTTGGAGGTGGACTCAGCAAATCCCGACTGTCCACAGTGCTGCTCAAGAGCATTATGGAAACATTCCTCCTGGTTTCGGCTACAGCACTGCTCACCAAGGGACAGTGCCGTGTGTGACCAGTGACACAGCATGGACATGTTATGAAACAGAAATGAAGAAAGAAGGCAAGAAGAAGAAAAATAAGTTAGACGCGTACATGGTGAGATTCCAGGATGTCACACTTGCACGGACACACATGTACGTGTCACGTACATGTGTACACCAGCACATACATGCACACATGCACACACACACTCCAATGAACAGCCACCATCCCTTATAACCATAAATGGGGAGAAGAGACGAGCAGCTCTCGTAGGAACTGAGCGAAGCTGACGGGAGTGAGAGCCGACTGCCAGGTTCTCGGTCAGTACAGGGTCCACTCCTGGACGTGCCCCTCACTTGCCTTTCATTTGAGCCCCATAGAAATTCATTCAGTCCACAGGAATTCCTAGTTTAAAATCAGGACAAAATAAAAAAAAAAAACATGACCTTATAAGTGACTTTTGTAGTCTCTTTTTCCTAGTAATTCTGCCTGACACAAATGAAATTAAAGAATGAAACAGTACTTTAATTAAAATAAAAAATGCAGCAAATCCTTGTAAACTGGGGTCATTTGTTAGGTTAACGAGAAGCCTGATTTTCACCCTGGAGCTTCAGACCCTTTTGAAAAGTGTAGCGTTATGCCGGGCACTGTGCCGGCCTGACGTTCATGGGGACAGGGAAGGACCACCCGCGGTGCAGGATGCAGGAGGGCAGTGCTCCAGGCAAAGGCCAACGCGGGGGCACCAGTGCTTCGGGCAAGTCACTCGGCTCCTGAGCAGCAGCAGTGGCCTCTGAACCCGGCCAGGACGCCCAACCAGGACTTGCACCACACGCGTTTAGACAATAATAGTCTATGTTTATGGTAGAAAAGTAGGCTTAATTTAACTTTCCTCTTTTAGGAAGATAACGGAGCGTCCAGCAGCATGTTCTAATTGGTAGTTATCCTTCGAAATATCTTTCAAATCTTCTGATTCATTCAAGAGAAAACCAATTTTAATGGTTCCTTAATAAACATTCTTTCCATACAAAAAAAGATGTCTTTTAATAATTAAACTGGAATACAATTTTCTGACCAATTCTGTGTGTATGGTTATACCAATGTAAATTTAAATAACCAGAAACTGTTTATTGATCCTTTAGTGGAGTAAATCTAAAAGTTTTTTTCCCCTTAATCCTACAAAAAAATGTTCCACAAATAATAAAAAGATGTGAAATACCTTATAATATGTAAATGATTTTGGCAATCTTATCTACAACACAGTTATTAGGCCTTAAATATTTGATCACATTTTTATTGAACACAACTTGGTGCTATCTGCCAAAAATTCTGTTAAAAAAAACAACCAAAGTTGTATTAAACCATGGGTATTTAAGAAATAAATAACAAACTGACAGTAACCAAAGGGGGCAGGGAGGGGGGTAACGGGAGAAAGAAGGAGAAGGGTCCTCAAGGAACATGTATAAAGGACCCGTGGACAAAGACAACGGGATGGTAGTGAGAGGATTGAATGTGGGAAGTGGGGGTGGGTAGGGTGGGGGAGAGTAATTGGGGAAAATGGGGACAACTGTAATTGAACAACAATTTTAAAAAGAAAAAAATAAGAATTTATTTAGTATTTTGTTGGTTAGTAGTTGCATTGTAACATTTAAAAAAGTAAACAGAAGGGATCCTTGCTTCCAGAAATTTTACCTAGTAGCCTACTATAAGTGTATAGTCTTATAGAAATAGCCATCTCTCCTTTATGTTTTAGAATATATACAAAGAGAGAGTATATACAAATTAACTAATTAGCAAGAGAAGAAAAACTTGGTTTGAGTTTTCACATATAATTTGCTCCTAAAAAATTCTAGTCAGTTATAGCATTAGAAGAATTATTTTAATTGTATGGTTATAACAGAGAAAACAGAATCGCAATCGGGCCCTTTGGAATTCAGTCACAGAAAGGAGAGATTCAATGCCTCGGAAAGTCCTTGGGGCTGTGAGACAGACAGACAGGAACCGAGAGGCAGCCGTGGGCCGTCCCTGAACTGCAGTCCCATCGGGCCCTTCCTCCTCCAAGCTTCTGCCACGGCCGTTTCCACAGGGCACGAGCTGCAAACCCATCATGGCAAACACACATGCACTCACAAATGAGAGATCACTCTGTGAGGTGAAATGGAAACCGACTTGTAATTATTCGTCAATAGTAACCTAGAACATTAGGGGCGCGACACCATGCTCTCCACAGGGTCCATATTCACCAGGAATTCACCTGACAGATGAAAATCCCATCATTAAAAGGCCTGTTAGGCTCAAACTGGATAAATTTTTCTTGACCAGAATGGGGTTTGACATCAACCGCTGTTACTTAATGCTGAACTACAGTCAAGGTTAACGGCATAAAGCAGACAGCACGCTCAGAACAGTGCCCACCCAGCACGTGGTCACCGTTCGCTAGCAACAGCCACAAATCTGACTTCAAGGATCTTTAAGAAGGATTTTTTAAAATGAGTAACTGCATTAATTTTTTTTTTAATAATGCTAAAACAAACCCAGCTCTTACCACTTCTTTAGTGGTAAATACAAGAAATAATGTATTCTTTTAATAACTAGGTATGGTGTCACATGGGTACTGACTTATTGGGGTGATCACTTCGTAAGGCATATAAATGCCTAGTCACTATGTTTTACACCTGAAACTAACCTAATATTGTATGTCAACTGGAATTAAAAAGTAAAAAAAAAAGTTCTATGACTAAAAACTGTTGACCTATGGGAGAGAAATGAAGTCTGTTTGATGACAGACAATTAAGTAGGTAGGTAGGTAGGTAGGTGTATCAACAGACAGACACATCTCTCTCCAATAGTTGGAAAGAATCAAGCTGTAAAGGCTTGAAACATCTTCATTTACACAGGTAATAATGACAACTTTTTAAAAGTACAACTTTTTATGGATTAATCATTTATAATCTTCCACAAATTTATAATATAGAAGGGAGGTTAAATGGTAAACTATCTTTCTTAGTTATGTGAATTCAGAGGCTGTTATTCTATAATTGTAATTAAAATTTCTTCCTGGCTATACTTAATAATTTTACACTTTATCCTCCTTTAACTCAAATATATTGTTCAGTCAACCTTCAGCTTCATCTGTTTAAAGTTTATTCTGGAACAAGTGTACCTGCACGGGGACCTGTGACATAGAGAACGTCGCCAGCCCCTTCTGGGCACTGCTGCTGAAAAGCCATTCCCATTCCTGCATAGCACGCAGACTAGAAAGTTACACATAATAAGTAATGTGCCACTGTAATTTGAAAATATCCATCTTGCGCACGTCCTCCAGCTCCTGCTAAAAGATTTATAACACCACTGAAACCAGAATTGATGAATTCATCACTGTCTGGAGCATTTTGATCATAATCAATAACATAATTTTACCCTTAAACAGGATTTCAATTAAAGCATATTTTTCAAAGTAATTTTACTTTAACATAAAAATGGGCTTTTGTACCTTGAATCATTAACCCATTAGATGCCAAAAAGAAAATTATTCTGTCTCTGAAGTTCCACATCAGAAAAATAATAAATGAGATTGAAATCTATCTCTCCTATTTCATATTTCCCACAGGTACATTTCATAAAAAATGATGTTATTATATTTTCATCATGGAAAAAATGAAAAGTAATATACTTTCATAAAATAATAGAACCATAAAAGGTTTATCAGATGGAAGTGACGCATGCTCAAGCCCACTGCTGCTGCTCGGACGCTGCATTTTCTCTACAAAGAAAACATTTCACCTAAACCAAGTAGATGTGTCATATCATTATAAAACATCAAAAACAATCTTTAAAAGCCCCATGAAATTTATATGTGTTGTAAGAAAATACAATGTATCTCATGATAGTCTTCCTATTCTAACCATCTTATTCATTTTTTCAGGCTCACTGTTAAAATGTTCAAGAACACAAATTTCTCCAACATACCCAAAACTGCTGCCTTCAAAATTAAAATTCAAAAAATTATTTTAAATGTATAGTATGACCATTTTATTAAAAGGAAGTCACTCTCATATTTTTGAACTTCAGAGTATATAAAATCCATCTCGTCTTGCCACTTACTCAGAAATAAGCGTTAAGTGTTTTACTCCTACAACCACGAGCTCACTGTTGCTCAGTGATTTGGCCCAACTCCCTACTAAGGCACCCGTAAGGGTCCTTGCTCGCCCCTCACTCTGCCATGGTCTCCATCTTGTCCCCTACACTTTGTGTCTTTGTATGTGATTTCCTCTGCATGTTCTTCCTTTCCAAGTAGGAAACACAGGCGGGTCCTTCAAAACCAAATGCAAATTTCCGGACTTCTCTCTGATCCCATAGCTGTTTACACAGACCTGTACGGCGGGGCCCGTTTTACAGTGTAGTGCTGCTTTATCTACTTGCCTGTCTTTCTGACAGAGCGGAAGACTTGCAGAGGGCCAAGCTCTCATTCATGCTGGTCTGAAGAGGACCTCTGGAGATCCCTACATAACAGACACTCCGGAAGTTTGTTAAGTAGACGAGTGGGATGGAGGATTGTAATTCACACGCTCTGTGCATTCGTCGTAAGGTGGTCAGCCCGGAACTATGAGCTTGCCGATTTATTTACACATGCTTATCAGATTTTTCTACTGCATTCGATTAGTGTATGAGTCCCTGGGCTTGCTTCTCAGCTGTTTGACTTTCAAACTGAAGAAGAGATGAAATCTGTGACGAAGAATTCCAGGTGCTGGGTGGGAAACAACATTCAACCAAGAACGGGTGTTGGGAAGCATTGGTCTGCACCAATTTCAGTTTCTCGCGGTGAGCCCGGAACTGAAAGAAGGAGTTTCTAATGACATTCCTGGGAAGATACCCATTCGTGTCTAACCACCGCAGCCAGCTGAAGAAGATAAAGTCAGGTAGAAACTGAAGAAAAAAGACAAATCAGTGCTATTTGGGCAGCCACAAGGAGGAGAGACATGGCACTCCCACGGACATCAAGGTCAGTCAGAGCTGTCTGGGAGACCCCGCAGCGGCATGATGCAGGGGGAGTGGAGAACCGTGAACACAGTGGTTTCTTTATTGGGAACAATCGAGGTATAGGTAGGATTCCAAGCTCTGTCCTCCAACAGGAAGTCTGCTTATCCTGGATGTCTGTATTCAGCAAGCCTCAAGTGTTTGTTTGTTAAATCCAGCAGGACTGGGGTGGAAGCAGTGACCTGTGCATGCTGTACGTGATATGTTCTCTGGTCCCTCAAACTTTCTTTCAAAGCAGAGACAACAGCCCAGAGAAACCGTGGAACGGGAGGCTGAAAGACACAGAGGCGCACTTGCAGAGCTTTTCTGTTCCAAGGCTGAGGCTGGGGGAAGGAAACAAAGCACCTCGCATTGGGGGACCCTGGGAGCAGAGTGACCCAGCCTCCAGCGTTCCACAACCTGCATCCAGTCCTGCAACCCTCACCTGTCAGCAACCCTCAAGCTAATGTTTTCACATTTCCCATTAGCTAATACATAGCAAAAAGCCTTTTACGTGTCAGGACTGCTCAACACATCACCCAAGTATTCATCATTTCAATGCTCACCATAACCTTGTGAGGCAGACAGGAGGATTGTCCCCATGCCACAGCGGAGAAAAGTGTGGCAGGGAAAGGCAGACTACCTGCCAGGGCCAAAGAGACTGACACTCCTCTCTGAATGTGGTGGCCCACCGCCCAGTGTGGGGGGAGCACGTACAGGGGAGACTGCCCACTCCCCCACCCAAGGAAAGACGTGAAGAGCAGAAACTGGGGTTTTCCGCTGAGTTGGGGCACGTGCAGATCCACCGCCATCTGTACAGTCAACATCCATGTGCATGTCCAGAGGAAATAATCATAAAAACAAGAGCAGTTTACATTGTTTTAAAATGTTATCTCATACAGGTAAACTGACAAACGAAACAGAACCAGAGGCATGCACACATGGAACAGACTGACAGCTGTCAGAGGAGCAGGGCCTGGGGGGATGGGGCTGGGTGGAGGTGGGCAAAGGGGAGGACATGGGGGACATCTGGAATAGTGTCAACAAAAAATTAAATTAAATATTAACTATGAGATAAATAAATAAAAACAATAACAAAAGTGCCCGTGATTACATTCTCCTTGCGCATGGCAGAGAAGTGTGTGCGCCCAGGAAAAGGGAAGGTAAGGGGAGTAAAGAAACACACCAGGGTGGGGATTAAGCTTCCTCACTTATGCAAAGGCCAGGGAGAATTTAAAAACAAACAAACAAACCCCTACGTAAAAAGTCCACATCCAGATCAAAGTTTCAATACAGGAGTCCGAGAGGAAAAGCCCAAAGCGCGGATGAGACAGAAGTGGTCAAATTCAGGAACCTGCCAGAACAGCGAAGGCCCTCCAGACTTCAGTCATTCTCGGTCAGGTCCGACATTCCGCACCGAGTTCTGAGGTCTCTCTAGGGGAAAGATGGAGGGAGCTTTTGTCTGTGCAGTGCTGAGATGCAGGCTTTTTATCATGCGTCTAGTTGTTACCACAACTAGAGTGAGGCAAGTTTTGAAAGTCTAAGGACTATTGTAACAGCATGTAAATACTAATACCTGTGAATCAATCAATACTCTGGATTTTCCACTGATTCTGGGAAAGTAATGACATTGACAAAGAAACTATAATTCCTTGGAAAACAAATGGAAACATCACATGATTTTAAAATCATTGAAAAAAAATGATGTTGATGTACACACAAACACTCTTGCCATTCCTCGTCAGAAACAAATTCAGCACCCACCCTGCACATTTCCGTGCAGTACTGAAGAGATCAGTCCTAGGGGAGGGAAGCGTTCGGGAAGCTGAGGTCGGACGGCAGAGGAAGCGAGAAAAGGAACAAATTCAGCGGGTGAATTAAGACCATTCACAAGTAATGTCATCTTACCGTGCTTTTATGCCACAAATACATTTGGGATTACTTTTGTCTGAAAAAATTTGTACAAACTCCAATTTCCAAATTCTGTCACGGATTGAACACTGAAAATGCATGTTTAAGCTAAGTTGGTAATGACGTTAGAAGTTTTACAGTTCATCAGGAAAATCATTAATGCAGAGAGGTTTCCTGCTACTGCGAAGGGCCCGGTACCTACTATGACCTGCGTATTACACTCTAACAAGTAAACTCGGATAATATAATCAGAGTTTCAGGACAACCAAATTCAACTCATTCTCGTTCCCACTATTAGCAAAGACTGAGTTTACAGGTGGACTACAGCTGACATTACCATGAGGTTACACAGTATTAGAATTATGAATTTCAACCTGTATTATGAAGAAAAGAGAACACATCAGGTTACTGCCAAACTCCATCTCCTTACTTACAAATTAATCAATGACGATAAAGGAAATTATCATCTAAAAGGCATTCAAAATAATCCTACTAAAAACTGTCAAGCCTCAATTACCCGCGTCCATTGAGAGAGCCGGCAAACCGGAAACGTGGGTGACTGACAGTTCTTCCACCACAGAAGTCGTCTCTGTGCCTAACAGGTTCACCTGAAGGTTTTGTTTTCCTCAGTTCGATATTAAAAATAAGCTTCCTTTCTTGCTAGATTGTAATGCAAAGCGAGCCAGGAATTTTTTAAAGTTTAAAATGGATAAATTACAAAGTATATAATCCGAATGTATAGTATGTAACATCTGACTGCTATTTAAAGTCTGTTAGTTAAGCTTTCAAAATATATTTAATGTATGCATGTTAAGGCAAATGGATTGTGATACACATTGTAAAAGATTAATTTTTATTACTTTGAAAATGTCTCAAGTTTAAGCCATATGATGTGCCCTGTAAGTGACTACTATTTCACTTTATAGATAAAATTATAGAGCCTTCCAGAAGTTACATGTGTAGTTACAAGTGGTGAGCAAACAGGTGCCCTATTTTTTAAACATATTTTTAAAACAATCTATTGCAAACACAGAGCTTTGGAGTTATTTCTCTCTCACCTGCTCATTTGTTCTCATTTGCCTTTCTTTCAACAAATAAGTACTACAAATAAAATTAACTTAATTAGCTGTCTACCCACAAAATTAGCTGCCAACTACGAGAAAGGCTTTCTTAGATCCTTGGCTATTGATCTGCACTGGGGTGAGACTCTCACTTACAACATCACCTCTTAAAGTGATATTCAGCACCTAACAGGGAAATGCAGCACTCATAGGGAGTGAATGAGACTGTGGCTATTGAAACGTGAATATCTCAAGGGGAATGACAGACGGTCCACCACTTGCCACTCTGGTAAGAGGAGCCAAGATATTGAAACGCCTAGTGCCTCCGACTCTTCATCTATAAAATGAAGAGATGTTAGTGTGTACCTCTGAGAGTAGTGGTGAAGATTAAATTATAGAATACATGTAAAGCACTTGGAACAAACTGGCACATAATAAATACTAACCACATGTTAGCTCTTACTACTGCAAAAACATGCATTTTCTATGTATTTTCTAATGGATGCATCTTAGGTAAGAGAAGAAAAAACTGTTTTTTCTTTAAGAGAAATGTCATCCATTTCTGACAGTTTTACCTTATGACTTATGACAACAATGATGAAAATGATGGAAGAGGAAATAGCCTTAGTAATATTTGCTGAAACAGCTAGTCAATATTTTAATAGAAAATTATATTTAGAAAATAAAAAATTTCACAATTGCAATATTAAAATATGAAACATTATTATAAAAGAGGCATGGATCTAAAATAACAAGAAGATTTATATCCAAAAAGCATATTACTCCCTCTCATAACACCAATCCCCCCTTTGCTTTGTCCCCATTTCTCCACCCATGGAATAAGCAGAACCCCCCAACACTAGACTTGAAGTTGTGGGAGTGCCAGGGGCCAGCAGAAGGGGAAGGCCCTGAGGGAGGATCTGGGCTGTGAGCTCGGAGAAGCCCAAGGAGAGGACAAGGGCCAGCCCCCCGGGAGGCAAGGAGCCCAGGAGAGCCCAGGAGCCCAGGCCTGGCCCTGCAGCAGGAGCCAGGAGGACGGAGCAGACACGCGGTCTGTCTGTGCCATCCTGGGCCAACAGCCTGGGCTGCAGTCAGCACCCAACTAGTTCCCACAGGGCACAAGGGCTGTGACAGACCAAACTGAGGGAGGGCAAGTCCAAGTCCAGGCGGCCTTGGCTCTGAGGACCCGGTGAGCCCCCGGCAGGCACCAGGCCCTGTGGCCTGAGGCCAAGTGTCAGGAATAACCAACCCAAAGGCTGTGCTAACATTTTTTTTTTTTTTATTTTTAGAGGGGAAGGGAGGGAGAAAGAGAGGGAGAGAAACGGCAATGTATGGTTGCCTCTCACATGGCCCTCATGGGGACCTGGCCTGCAACCCAGGCATGTGCCCTGACTGGGAACCGAACTGGGACCCTCTGGTTCCTAGCCCGTGCTCAATCCACTGAGCTACACCAGCCAGGGCCTAACATTTGTTTAGGTACCTTAAACCCTGCCAGAGACGGTCAACCAACAGAAAAACGCTGACTTGGTTATCACTGAACCTGCTTGCCTAGCGAGGTGACTCCCGCCCAGGGAATCCTGAGAAACAGGTAGCAGGCCCAGGAAACATAAAGACTATGAGACAGACTCTGCCAGCTGTCTTCTCATCTGCAGCCGTGCATGCGCTCTGCACAGTCAGCCCCTCCCCCAGGAGGGCACACGGAGGATGAGGAGGATGGCAAGTATGTGCTCTGACCCACAACGATAATTTCATTTTCACTTTAGTGGAAACAGTTATTAGCATTTCAGGACCTGATAAACCAAGGCCCAGAGGGTTAAATGGCTTGCCCAAACACATTATGTAAAAGGAACTGAAAGAACTGAGTTTTGAACTCAAGTCTCTAAACCTCTCAAGTCGATGCACTTTTCCCGCTACACCATCCTCCTGTGGAAAAGGGCCTCTGTCATTGTCTTAAAAGCCTAAAATTCCCACTACTGAAGTTAAAAAATGTATAGACCTCTTTTTATAAAGTAAACATATTTTTAAGTGAGTGAACATCTGAACAGATTAATAGCAACAAGTTGTCAGGGAATATGAAATGAGTATATAGACGCAACAAAGTCAAAAACATTAAAATTTGTGTCATATTCAGTCAGAAATCAATTTATTTAAAAATATTACATTTCACAGAGGACTGCTGATTTAAAGATCTGGATGGTAGGCTAAACTTCAGAATTAAGAAATTCAGATTTACCCTGGCTGGTGTAGCTCAGTGGATTGAGCACAAGCCTGCAAAACAAAGGGTTGCTGGTTCGATTCCCAGTCAGGGCACATGCCTGGGTCCCCAGTAGGGAGCCTGTGATAGGTAACTACTCATTGATGTTTCTCTCCCTCTCTTTCTCTTTCCCTTCTCCTCTCTCTAAAAATAAATTTTTTAAAAAATCTTTAAAAAAAAAGAAATTCAGATTTAACTCTTTGTTACTTGTGTAATTTTCTACATTCTTTACAAAGTCACTCCTTAATCCAGGGAAGTTACCCTCATTTGCAGTCTCTTGCCCCGCCCATGCCATTACTAGCCTTCCGGTTGTTTCTTACTTGTATGTACACCAGGAAGTTCCTGGATGCCGGTAATACCCATTTCCCAAACCAGGCCCTTGAAAACAGGAGTCATCCTGAACGGCTACGTTAGGAACGCACAGTTGATTTAAGAAAAATCACTGACAGGTACACGATGTGAGCTAACGTCCAGCATTTCCTTGGGCATTTGTCCCTCCAGTGGCACCATAAGTGGGACCTAACTATTCTAAGGAGGGATACTAGGTATGGGATCATGGGGGTGTGAGAGGGGGCACCAGGCACAGTTGTATTTAAAATGTCTCCAATATTCTCCACATTTAAAGTGTATATTTAAATATGACATCTGGACAACAAATTTTAAAAATCACCAAGAAAAGCAAACACCACTTGAGGAGCATGTTCACCACTACAAGTTAACACAAAATAAGACAAGGACCAAATTTCCTTCTATTGTGTCGCCAAACATTTACAAAACCTAAAAGTGTCCTTGGTACCGTGGTTAAGAGGCTAACAGGATGAGACGCCACATTCAAGTTCAGGCTACACCACGTGTATGGAAGTGCTCACAAAGAACTCTGTCTCAGCTTCAGCCTGCTGTGAAAAGTGCTGAATCCCACTCTTTCAGGGGGAGAGAAAACATTTATAACCGCAACAGCCCCGCAGCCACATCTTCTCATGACAGGCTGTAAGGACGAAAAAAAATCTTTATGACAATAACAAGAAAATGAATCTTCACTTTCAAAGGCAGCGTGAGCGGTCCCCGGCGGCCCTGCCACCGGCTCTCCTGCGGGCATTCAGACCCTTCACTGCGACGCCTCAAAAATCAATAGCAATTTATTCTCTCTTTGGACCCCAAGCAACAAAAGTAAATAATACTGTCACCTCCAGTCTGATTTCAGAACATGGTCACAAAAGAGCCTTGCCACTAAAATACAACCTTGCACAGCCCCTTCTCTGCGCGGGGCTGCCGACTGCGCTGGCGCTCGCGGGGACAGCACAGCCATGCACGGAGGTCAAGCTCCTGCACCTCGGCCAGGCGGGGTGCTGGGCCCTCAATTAAAGAGAACTCTCGACATCCACCTCAGCTTCCTGCTTCAACGGTGCAGGATTTATAGAAGAAAAATGAGGCAAGTAATTTTTCCAAGGTTATTAAAGCTATGGGGGGAATATAAGATCAAATATGTCATATTTATGTTATTTTCCTATAGAGTTTAAGAAAATCACCAGGTCTCTGAAGCAACTAGCCAAACCATAGTATTTTGCAGTTAAAGTCTGGTTTAGTCAATTTTTGTATTTTCTGACTGACACAAGTATTAATCTACAAGCAAACTAAGATTTAACAATGAAAGTTCTATTTCGTTTATCTTGACAGAGTAGGCGATGTCGACACTGCCTGGTTGAGCAGGACGTGGCGTGCACTCTGGCGTATCCAGGATGGCATTCCAAAGCGACAGAAGGAATCTTCAGAATCATCCAGGAACATCCCATGCATTTATGTGTCAGGTGGGCCAGGCCCCACAGCTGGCACCGGAAGCTGGCGAGTGGGAGGAGCAGGAGTTGGACTCAGGTCTGGCCATCCTGCTTACAGATGGAGAGTCCCCTCGAGGAACACTGAAGAAGAGCTAAGGCCATTTTGATAAGAACATAGAGTAAACTAGCCTCCGTTAGGGTTGTAAATCAGTCTTCAAGGGAAAAATCAAGGCTTTGAAACCTTTATGCCATAATTAAGAATTTCAAATCATAGAATCTATCAGTCATACTAGGAATATGTATTGAATATCTGCTGTGTAGGTATCAGCAAGGACTAAAAAACACAAGTTTAAGAACTATATAAAAAAATTGAAAATAATCAAATGACAAATTCTGTGGTTGAGGAATTAACAGAAATCTGCTGAGGGGGTGGGAAGGCGAAAGGGCATTGTAAGGGAGAGAGAGCCTGTTTACTGGGCAGGCCCCAGGGAGCAGGCACCCTGGGGTCAAAGGCCGAGTGGGGAAGGGTGGGCCTGGCCCAGCAGAGGGTGCCTACACAGTAACATCCAGACGGAGGTGGGGCCAGATGCTGGAACCCCAGGAAACACAGACAGAAGGGGTTGCATTGGAGGTGGTAGAGACCCCAGGTAACCTAGAGTTAAGCATTAGAGTCACTGAGGTCACAATTTGGCACATTCCTACCTCAAACAAAAAAAAATATTAAAGGTACCGTCATACTGGTCATAATCAGTGACATAAAATACCATTTAATTGTCTAAACCAAAATATTGTTTCTTTGAAATTTCATTTAAATAACCAAAAACAATTTCACTGCAAAGAAACTGATTCATGACTTACGATCGTGGTTTCCCAGGAGAATTAATATCACTAAAGTAAGTTAAGGGGAAATGTCTCTGAATTCCTCATTTTTTATTTTGAGACATTAACCACTTTGGCAAAGAAAAATGAAAACTAGGGTGGGGAGTTTTGATGAATTAGGTTTAAATTTTGTACTTTAAAGAAGATACATCAAACTGATGTACTCTACTGTATTATAACAATGAAGCATCTTAAGTTATTCATCAAAGCTGATTCAACATCAAATTTAAAAACAAACATTTGATGTAGGCCTCTTCCCAATAATTGACCATGGAGATAGAAACATTTTAGCTGTAATTTAGCAATTCAAATCAAATGTCATGAAACCACTGAATGAAAGTAACACAGTAACTCCAGTTAAAAAAATTCACCGTAGAGAAAAAACCTGTACATGGGGACAAGGTCCAGCAGTAGGGATGTTCAATGCAACATTGTTGAAAAGTGTGAAAACTGAAAGCCATCTTAACAGCCAACAGCAAGGCACTTAACAAGTAATTTAGAAACATATACATAGTTTGTCATCATGATTTTCCTCTTATACATGTTGAATATAGTTAATGCTCACCCATTAGATTTTTCCCTTTGTCCTAATTTTCGAAGAAATATTCTCAGAATGTTTACAAATTAATCTGTAAAGACTGAAGGATGGTGACTAAACTGGCCCTAGTATTAAGTTCCCCTGAGACAGGAGCCACTGTCCTCTGTGCCTGGAGCGGTGCTTGGAATGGAAGAGGCAGTCGATATTTAAGAGAGTGAAAGAGTTTACTAGCCATTTATAACTTATAACCACACATTTTAAAACAAAACAAAAATGGAAGAAACTTACAATAAAGCATGATAAAATGCAGATAAAACTGAATGTAAATACTATAAAAGAACAGATGTTAAAACAGATGTTAAATCATACAGAAGAAGGAGAGAAACAACAGAATCGGGAACCTGAGCTTCTAAAAACATTAATTCCTTTTTTAGAGCTGCATTCAGGAAAGGCTGGAGCAGAACTATAACAGAGGTAATAGCAGACAGTAGAGTAGATGAAGCTGAGAATCAAATCAGTGATTTGGAACATAAGAAAAGAGAACAAAAACAAAAACAAAATAACCCCCACCTAATCAGAACTTCAAAAAGAATCCGCAGATGAGGATAGTCTAAGTAGTCTCTGGGACAACTTCAAATGTAGTGACATCACATCATGGAGGTGCTGGAAGGAGATGAGAGAGAGCAAAAAATTGACAACCTATAATATTTGAAAAAAGTCATGACAGAACACTTCCCTAACCTGGTGAAGGAAATAGACATACAAATCCAGGTAGTGCAGAGAGACCCAAACAAAATGAATCCAAACAGGCTCATAATAAGACACATAATTAAAATTTAAAAAGTTAAAGACAAAGAAAGATTCTTAAAAGCAGCGAGAGAAAAGCAGTTAGTTACCTACAAAGGAGCTCCCATAAGACTGGCAGCTGATTTCTCAACAGGAGCTTTTTGTAGGCCAGAAGAGATTGGCAGAAATAGTCAAAGTGATGAGAAGCAAGAACCTATAACTGAGATTACTCTACCTAGCAAAGTTATCATTTAGAATTGAAGGACAGATAAAGCTCCCCAGACAAGAAAAAGCTAAAGAAGTTCATCACCACCAAACCATATTATACGAAATGTTAAAGGGTCTTCTTTAAGAAGAAAAACAGATAAAAAATCTGAACAATAAAATTGCAATAAGTACATATCTATCAATGATTGAATCTAAAAAAAACAAAAGAAAATAAATGAACAAGTAGAACGGAAACAGTCTCATAAATACAGAGAACTTTTAACTGTTGCCAGATAGGGGGATGGGTAAAAAAGGTAAAGGAATTAAAAAATACAAATTGGTTGGTACAGAATAGTCATGGGGAGATAGAGTACAGCACAGGGCACATAGTCAATAATAATATAATAACTACATATGGTGTCAGAGGGGTGTGAGATTTATTGGGATGATCTCTTAGTAACATATAGAATATCTAATCACTGGGGTGTACACCTGAAACTAATATAGCAATGCATGTCGCCTGTCATTGAAAAAAAAAGTGATTGGAAATAAAAGTTAAAAAAAAGAAAGGTGTTTCTACTGAGACGTGTTGGGAAGGACAGAGATCCGAGCCGTTCCTGCTCAGAGAGGCAGACCTCAGTGGCAGAGACTCCAGGGACAGTGCCCGCCGGTTGGAAAGTCGTGGAAGCAAGGCAGCTGTGGGCTCTGACGAATGTGCTGGAAGGGTCAGAAATGAAACCATGGCCACACCGAAGGGGCCTTTAGAAAGTGTCAAGAAAACGTATCTGATGGCAGCGACAGGGAAAGCTCTTGAGAACAGATGTCTTGGGTTCTGAAATCTGACTTACTGGAAATGAAGACATAGCAGAGGTGAAAAAAATAACACTTTATGTCAGAGAGTGGGCTTGCCAAGGTGAAGATTTTCGAGTTGTTGTCCTGAGAAATGGCACAATCCGTCAGGCTGCAGCTGCAGAAATGTCCGGCCAGGACTCTGACACATCAATAACGTGGGCTCCGAAGTTCCCAAGGACGTACCCGAGAACCCAGCCCATGGGTTGGGCAGCGTACGGATAACACCCTCCCTCACGGAGGCGGGCTGACCTCCAGGCCAAAGAGAAAGCAGAGGAAGCGACTTAGTGAAATATATTTTGAGCTTTGACTACGGTAAAAACTTACTGATAACCAGATGGTGAGGCACATGTGGAATTTATCTCTTCGCCCTGTCTCACGCACAGCACGGACATTGTAAAAGATTAACTGAAGGTCAGTGAAGGTTGTGGGCAGGCTGGGAGACGCGCTGGCAAACCAACAGCGAATCCCAAACCTAACCACCAGCACAGAGATAAAGTGGAGTGACCAGCAGCCACAACAGTGCACCGAGGTAAGCAGCCGTGTCCCCAGAAGAAAGTCAGGCTCAGCGATCAGAGGTAGAAGGACAGTTCAAGGCCAGGGACAGTGAACCAGATGAGAAACTTCCCTTTGCCCCTTTAGAATGAAGTTATTTTGTTCTCTCTCCAAAGGTTCAATTACTTCACTTAAGGCGGCCCTTCCAAGCCTCTAAAAACAAGTCCCCGCTATGTGAAAGTCACTGTAGATGATTAAAAACAATAAGTAGACAAAAACACTCTTTGCACCCTGGCTGTTGTGGCTCAGTGGTATGAGTGCTAGCCTGCGAACCAAAGGGTAGCTGGTTCGATTCCCAGTCAGGGCATGTGCCTGGGTTGCTGGCCAGGTCCCCAATAGGGGGTGCATGAGAGGCAACCACACACTAATGTTTCTCTCCCTCTCTTTTTCCCTCCCTTCCTCTCTCTCTAAAAATAAATAAATAAATAAAATCTTCAAAAAATACGCTTTGCACCTGAAACTGTCAGAAAAGTCAATAATTTTGAAAGGGTAGACTTCATGAACCCTTAACATCTTTGTGTAGTAGAGTAGAAAGAAAATATTTAACAATCACTGTTTATTTCTGAATTTAAGCATTTCTTCTCTCAGTCACACCAGTCTGGAACTCTCTCTGCAGGAGATAAACGCATGCAGACTCCTATAGGACTGATTCAGAAGAGAAAACAAGTGCGGCAGCTGCCAGTGTGAATGCCATTGTCAAGCGGACCCCTGTTTGCACCTGCAGTGACTCAGAAAGTATTGGCCAGCTTGCAAATTTCCTTGAAAAAGGCTTATGTAGGTAAACACATTAAAAGGACTATAGTTTTTCAAAGCTGTATTGACTGGTACAGTTGGCATTCAATAAGCTGCTCATACTTAAAGCGTGATATCTGAGGTGTTTGGGTACATGCACACACCCACGAAACCACTAACACAGTCAAGATAATGAGGAAACACACCACAAGCACACACGCACACACACGCTCACACTCACTCCTCCTGCTCCTTGTAACCCCTCCCCACTGGCCCTGGAAGACCAGCTCCTGCCCTCCCACCCCTGTCCCCAGGCACCGCTCATTTGTCCTCTGTCTCTATACATTAGTTTGTATTTGGGGGATGACTTTACAAATAAAATCATACAATTTAAATTATTTTTGTCTTGTTTCTTTCCTTGCACATACTGATTTTTCGAAATCATTCACATCAGCACGTATCTCAATAGTCCACTCCCTGTTACGGTTGACTGGTACTCAATTGTACAGAAACACCAACGTTTGTTTGCCATGGACTTGTGAACGATGGTTCATTCGTAACAGTGCTTGCCTGTTACAAATGCAGCTGCTATGGACATTTGCGTACGGGTCTTTCTGTGGACATGCGTTTGGTCTCTCTTGGATGAATGTCTAGGAGGGGAATGGCTAGGTCATGTTGTAGCTACATACTTCAGAATCTGCCAAGCTGTTTTCTTCCGAGGTGGTTTCTCCCGTGTCCATTCCCCCTGTGGGAGTGCACTTTCTGGTTGCTCCACATCCTCACCAGTACTTAGTGGGACCAGTCTTTTTAATTGTATGCATTCTAACAGCTGTATAACGACATCTCACTGCGGTTTAAATTTGCATCTCCCTCACAAGGAATAAGGCTGAGCACCTCTTCATGTGCTTACTTGCCATCTGCAAGTCATCTATGGTGAAGTATTTGTTCAAATCTTTTGCCTAAACATAACTCCTTTATCAGACATGTAATTTGAAAATGTTTCCCCCATTCTTGCCTTGTCTGTTTATCCTCCTAAATGTCTCTGAGGAGCAGAAGTTCTCAGTTTTGCTGGAGCCCAGTTGGTGGATCATGCTCTGGTGCCATATCTGAGACCGCCACCTATTTTGAGGACTCTAAGACCATCTTCTATGTTCTCCAAAACTGTACTGTTTTATGTTTTACATGTAGGTCTATGATCCATGTTTAGTTAATTTTTGTAATGGTGTGAGATATGCAGTGAAATGACCTTGTTTTTAATCTAAAAAGGGATCTTTAAGGTCCTCCAATCTAACCCCTTTGTCTTGCAGACATTATCTACATTATCAAAAATGACACATTTAATGTCTAAAAATAGATTCCCATTAATCAGATTTGGGACCTAAATTTAGAAAGTTTCACCCTCTGTGACAGCATGGACGGGCCTGGAGAACATTGCTAACTGAAATGAGCCAGTCGGAGGAAGACAAGCACCATACGATCTCACTCATCTGTGGAATCTAATGAACAAAATGAACTAACAAGCAACACAGAGAAGAACTCGCAGAGAACAGATGACAGCTAAGGGAGGGGGGCTAAGGGGGTGGAGGGAGTGAGCAAGAAGGAAAAAGGACATGGACGCAGACAACAGTGTGGTGATTGTCGGGGAAGGGGATATAAGGAGACTAAATGGCATTGAAGAAAACACAAGAAAATTTTTTTAAAAAGTAAAGTCTATAACACTACTTAAACATCCTCAGTGTAACCTGGTTACAGAACAATCCTGCAACTGCACCACATGCTGATCTAAAATGTTGCTTTCATGTATTTAAATTATGAACTCCAAAGTGCATTTTTAAAAAAAGTAACAAAAAATTAAAAGTGAAAAGAAAACAAGATTTTTTTTTTTTAATTACGTCTCCCTGGACAGAGGGAAGCAAGGACAGCTACCGATCAAACTGTGGCATGCTGTTTCACCTATCCCAGGAGATGGTTTGGGGCAAATCTTGATTAGCATATTTTGATACTAGTATTACCGCTTTACAAAAGGGCAAATACTGTGCTCCAGTGTCAGTGCAAGGCAAGCAAAGGCAGCGGCTTAAGAGTGGCGCTCCCTGGCTGTAATGCCTTCTCTGCCCTGATCCACGATTCCTGAGCCGGGAAGACTCTGATGAAGGAAATGCCTGGGAGGTCAGAGCCCTGCATGGACGCAGAGTGGGCTCAGCAGTGGGGGGGTGGGGGGGGCTACATTTTAAATTCTCCTCTAACTTCCTTGGTCCCTGGGTATACTTCTTTTCAATATTAGTCTTTCTTGTTTCTGATCCTATTTCCATTCATACTAAAATATTGTTTTATGGTTTCCCAAAATTACCAAATTCATACAACTAGCTTTTTCCTTTCCTCCTCAAATAGTATTAAGAATAAACATATATGTATATTTGTTGTTGTATCAAGATTATTGACATACAAATTGAAAGCTTGCTGGCAAATGCAAAATTGGATTCCCACTGCAAATTTAACTCCACAGAGCAGCCTTGATAAACCGATAAGACGGGAAATAAGTACCTTATCTTTTGGTGGTAACAGATCTGTTTCCAGTCTCAGGACATTTCAGTAACATGCTCATTTCAATAAACTCACTTAATGCAAAAGATCAGATCATAAATCATTTAAAAACACCGAGAGATAAACTCACTAGTGAAGTTCCCTATTTAGGTAATAAACCTACAATACACAATTTTATAGCATAAATAACCATTCCTTATTTCTTCTCATAAATTCAGGTTCACATCTACGGGTTTGGTTTAAAGCAATCTTCAGTGAATCATTATCTGCCCGCGGTGTCCAGAATAATTACGTAGTGGTGCACCACGGGAGATGCTTAGCATAAACTGTTTTCCACACGGTCCTCACAGCAGCCAGAAGATGACACATGTTGGGGAGAACACCGCTAGACTCCAGCCTGTCAGGTAGATACTATTCAAAAATATAAACCAATGCAACAGAAGTTATTACAGAAAGTACGCAAATATATAGGAAATTTCTAATTTAGCCTCTCAACTTCACACATTTTTTAATAATTCTAAAAATAGCCAAGACTCCTCTTTAACAGCAGAAAATAACACAGGATGCTCTTACTTCCTCTTCTTCTACTGAGAAAATAATAAAATGGAAGTAAAAGCAATAAATCAGCCAAAAAACATAGGAATTGACCAAGGTGAATTGATGAATTCTCCTATAAGACTTCTAACTCTTTAAGTTAAAAGAGACATAAACTCAGGGAAGTCTTATCGTCCAATGAAACTGTCACGACAGAAATTAAGGAAAACGTAAAGTTCTGTGGAATCCGCAGTGTTGGCATTAGGTATAATTTTATATGCGACAACATTTTAGAAAAATAATCTGTCTGCACAGACTCATCAGCGCTGGAGTGTTCATGCCCTTTGACCCAGTAGATGCCATTTCTCTGAATCTACAGGAGATTTTCAAAAGCTAACCCTAGACTTGGATAGAGCCTCACACACGAAGGTGCACGTGTGTGTGACACCGACACACTGAAAGGTCCCGCTGGCCAACAAAAGGGAGTTGGTTCAGGGAAATGGGTGTATCCTATTCACTTGGTGGATCATCATGCAGGTGTTCAAATTACACTTACAAACAAAGTGTGATAATCTTCTAATAATAAGGAAAATTTTCAGATACATAACTGTATCAGGAAGGTAATTAGTTATATTAAAAATGTTTCATATGACCCAAAAGATGGTGAAGAAATCCACTATCACTAAAAATTTGAACAAGAGTTTTCCTGGGGCAATGGACATGCAAGAATTATTATTTTATTTCACTTTCTTATACTTTTTACAAATGTTATTTAATGAGCACATATTATTTTAAAGCGGTAAAAACGTCATATGTGACTACTGGTCACTGTGTCAGACAACATGGAGCATGTTTCCATCAGCAGGAAAGTCCACTGGAAAGAGGGGCCCCAGACAATCGGCGCAAGTTATCAGAGGAATAGCGACCCTACCGGGAGAAGCTGGGAGTGTCTCGGGCCAGCCTGGGCTACCGCAGCGCCCTCCGCCTGCCGAGGGGCCTGTCTCACCCGAGAAAATACGTTACACAAGCCACCGACTACTAGGTCAGTAGGAAACTGTCAGTCATCACTTCATCTCTTTTGGCTAATTTCCTGGGGATGTTATGTCTGGTATGTAATAACACATATAAAAATCATGTCTCTTGGAGGTTTATGGACTTGGAAAGGCTAGAATTCGCCCTAAAATTGATCAATTCCGCCAACAGGCAGCCTTCCCAGAGAGCAACTACATTTGTTCTTGTACCAACGGCTTGTCTTGAGGGCACAAGGAGTAGAGGAAACAAAAAGAGAATTATAGCAACACTATTTTTAACACATTTCTTTTTTTAAAAAAAAGGCAAAAAAGAATACATTATTCTGAAAAATAAGCACTTCTCAGTATTAAAATCACTTAAGTGGGTAACTATTTAAGACTGAAAAGATATATTGTTACATCTTTCTTTGAGAAAATGCAGTCGTATAAAACAATTAGGAAATGATTCAGCATGCCACCATTAATGCAAGTTGTATCTACCACCATATTCGGTGAGCTGGTATTCCATTACATATTACACAGCTCCCATTAGAACACTTATTTAATTTTCTCGATTTACCCTCATCATGGTACGAAGATGCTCCAATCAATTTTAAATTTACAGGCTGTCTTCATGTTGAATATACAGGCGGCACTTTGCTGATGTGGTGAACGCTATGCAAGGCTGATTATCTTTGTTGGCAGGCGCCAAGACCCTGATTTTCTGGAGCTTTTCACCCTTGAGATTTCAAACCCAACTCCTCAGCCAAGAAAATCGAGGCAGCATAAACTGTAAGCATTAAGACTTAAGTTGCATTTAAAAGTGTTTTAATTTTCTGTAGCTTTATATACAATTCAAAAATTATGACTATTTTTAAAAGTTATTAAATGCTCCTTGCACATGGGACTTTCATCCCCATAGCAGTTGGCATGAGTGGGTAATCCTGAAGAAGCGTAAGCTTGACGGCTACCTTGCAAATGTGTCCATGTGGAGCGGCAGGGCCGCCCAACAAAGCGGCCGAGTGTTAGGAGTCAGGGGCTCCAGTCGCATGATTAATTCTGTCGATTCCTGCTTGATTAAACAGGACTGGTAAGTAGGCATGATTCGGGGGCAGGGGGATGGCTGTGGTGGTACAGGGCATGAAAAACGGAGCAGATCACTTATTTTAAATTCTGATCTATGTTCAAAAGAGACATTATTTGAAACAAAACCAGAATAAAGTGGCTATGATTCAAAAACAAATCACAGAAGGATAACCTCCCTTAAATATATCTATGATGTGAACAAACAGATCTGTGAAAAATATAAATAAGGGAATAAGTATTTCTTCTACCAAATGTGCCATTAAACAGAACTTCCTGGCACTTTTAAAATGTACCTTAAAGATGGATTTTGGACATAAAAGTCTTTATGAACATGTTCATAATCTACAATAAAGAAGATTGGCAATTTATATAAATTGCATCTGTGATATTGGTAAGTCAGCAAGTCCTGACATTCTCCGATCCAATCAGCCCCACGACTGACCGGCTGTGGACCTTGGACGCCTTGCACCTCTTACCGTTGATACTCTCATCTCTAAAGCAAGGAGCTGGCACCAAATCATGGGGCTGTTGAGGGAACTAAACCATGGGGATGTGTAGGGACCAGTGAGCATCTGCATAATCTCGGCAGCATAGGTGGTAAACAAGTACTGCATCCTCCTGCAGTGGTGGGGAGAGGAAGAGGGGGCAAGCTCCCTGCTGTCTCTTCTCAGAAGGGCACTAATCCCATAAAGAGGGCCCTGTCCTCATGACCTCAACTAAACCTAATTACCTCCCAGAGGCTCATCACATACATAGGGCTTCAATGTACAGCTTTGGAAAGGAGGAGGGATGGCGTACAAATCAATCCTCAGCAGCAACTGACAGTGGGCGTGGCCTAAAAGAAGGCCCTGAGCACAGAGCATACTTGGAACTGTTTCGTACCCTGACTGACTGAGCTAATTCCCCTTCCTGAAATAGGATGAAACTAGGATGAAATGAAAGGAAGACATAAAAACTGTGTGGAGAATGACTGCAACTACATTCCTGAGAACACCTTGGAAGAAACAGACAACTATCTAAGGAGTCTTTTCTTAAGAAATAGCTTCCTTCTACCTTCTCTGTATGGAAAAGAGATGAGATAGAGCTGGACAAATTTAAGTTAATGTTCATAAAATGCCATGCCTCTTTTTAAAATGGTCATCATATTGCAGAGGTGATGATAGATAGATAGATAGATAGATAGATAGATAGATAGATAGATAGAAAGTAATCATACTGTTGATTATAAAAATCTATATAAAATACAAAAATTAACCTTCTGAGAAGTTATAACAGTTTGTTATTGAAGACACGTATATAAATTTTCCCACCTGTGTTTTTTTTCTACATAGGCAAAACCCAGCAGGAATCTCTAATTATCATAACAGTGGGAAGGCTTAACAAGGGTGTTTGTTGCCTGCCCACAAATGCAATTTGATTCTCAGCATGACTGCAAAAATGTCAATTTACAACCTGAAGCAACAAGTAACTAGGAATATTAAGGTCTTACTAATTTACGCAATGGAGAGCACATTACTCTTTGGTTAGTCAGAACAACAGAAGAGGAGCATTTTCAGGTCCCTTATATTAATACTTCACTTATTATTTTATTATGGCGACGACTCTAACAGTTATGAAGCACTTATGCAGAGCTGTGCGTCTGGGTATCTACTATAATTACTTTGCTCAAACCAGGCAAATACTTTCCTTTAAAAAGCAGCCTAAATTAAAAATCAGGGCATAGGTAAATACCTAAATTACAAAGGGGCCTGCTGTATACATGGATAAATCTCAAAGACACAATATTGACTGGAAGCAACTAGACATAAAACAAGGCATGGTTCCATTTATGTGAAGTTCAAGATCAGACAAAACTAATCTGTGGGGATAGATGTCAGATGGTGATCACTATGGGCTGGAAGAGAAGGAGGGGCCTTCAGGCCTGTCAGATCCTACACCTCCACCTGAGTGGGGAGAACATGAGGGTGTACGTATGAAGACGTTATTTCAGCTCTATGCATAAGATTGGTGCATTTCACTGTTTGTATGACACCCCTCAAATCAGGTCTCCAGTATTAGATTAGTCTGTAATAAAAATGAGTAACAGATCAGTAGTACTAGACAACTATCTAATAAATATCTAATATTCTTGACCTCTCATAAAAGGAACTTTCCAATGGCAACTTGACTGGAGTAAGTAGCGGAGAGCAGCGCCCAGCCTGCACACGGCTCCCCGAGCCGCACAGCGTTGCACGTTTTACATTTTCTGGGCCCACAGCCCCTCACCCTCCTGTCCAGACCCCACATCAGTGGGGCTATTGACAAAACAGTTGTTCCTTCTGTGAAGAGTTTTATTTGCTCCCGTTGCCGATCAGCTTAATTGGCTGCCAACACAGGAGAACATATACTTGAAAAGGATCAAGTTCTATAAACAGGACTAGATGATTAAGGAGTAGGCATCTTTATAATTGTGTTTTTACTTTCTTTTCTAGTGGTTTCTCAAGGAGCGCAGCCTAAATTGAACCATAAAGCTCGACTTGACAGAAAGGCATTAGGCTACCACACTAAACTACAGAGCTGGGAGAGGCGGTTATTTATGAAGAAATGCTGTTTGCTATCACCCTTTTGAGAGACTACAAAAGGGCTGGCTGTCGGTGTGTTTCTGCGTCACCTTTCCCCACTCGTTGTATGAACAAGCAGGGCACATTTCGGATACTCCTAATTTTTCAGGATCAGGTGAGCAGATCTGTTGTTCGGAGCACACTGCTCTAGTTCCCACAAGGGCTCTGCAGCCCTGCGGGTCGTTAATAATTCATGCTCTTCCTTAGTTCGCGGCAGGGGCTTTACTCAGAGGGCATCATTCGGACTGAAAGAAGTTAATGCGGCGGGCACAAAAACAGCACCCGAGTCAAACCAGAGGAAGCCTCCTGTGAACCTGCCGACGTTTCAGACCTGTTAGAGCGCTCCACTTACAGCCAGAAAAAGGAAAAGCCTCGGCATTCCTCACCTCTGCTTACACTGCCCGTTTGGTTGCATCTGTTTTAAGAATTGCATCCGCTGTATTAACACAGAAATTCTTTTAAAAGCACTCCATTCTGTTGTGCGCTGAAGTGGCTGGAGACACTGGGTATAACGATGCTGTCTATTCTTCTCCAAGCTCACCTTCCGGGCAGAACAGTGACAGGCATCATAATGCTGAGCGGCAGGGGTATCACTTATTCATCAGGGAAATACACAAAGATTGCAATGTCTTTTATGACTGAGAACAAACAAGTCTCCAGGGGCACGTACCCCATCCTTGAGGGTCCTCCTAAATATGCATAAGCCCCAGGGTACATGCAATTCACACCAACATTCGATCAAATTCATCTGGAATAACAGGAGTCACAGTCTCGGCCTAAAAGGGAGAACCAGACAGGAGCTTGAGACAGGCATCTGGGGAAGCCTGCAGCCTACGACTGCCCACCCTGCTTAAAGGCATTTCAAAACCAACACACAGTCAAAACTAAAACAAGCTATTGCTAGGCCAAAGGTGCATGCGGGAATGTCGGCCGATTGCAGACCCATGGCGTCAATCAGAAGTCTTTATTCTGAGTACGGAAGAATTTACAATAGGGTGTATTATTTCCTCTGAATGGAAGATGTTCATATTGGTTAAATCAGAGCATTTATTTATTTTCTTGAAGATGTATTTGAGAAAATACACTTGATATTATTTAGAAAACGACACAAGTTTTAAGGCAAGTTTGAACTTTCTGAAGATCAGTAAAAAGCAGCCTTGCTCTAGCTAAAAATAATAATACCACCTAACGCTTAATGAGCGCCTACTACGTGCCAGGTACTGTTCTAAGCACTTTGCGTGTGTAAACACATCTGTAATGCTCACAATCCTGTGGAATGAGTACTATTTTCACCTCCATTTTGCACGTAAGAAAACCAAGCAGACCCAGAATGGTTAAATAATTTGCCAACAGACGCGCAGCCCAGAAAACACGGTGCTGCCGCTCAAACTCCAGCCATCTGTTCTCAGAGTCCCCGCTCCAGCACCGATGCCGTCTGCTTCTTCGTTCAGGGTGCTGCCTGTTGACACCACGTGAGAAGGTCGTCGGGGCCAAAGAATCGCTGTCACTCCTTAGCAAGAGCGAAGTCGACATGGGGGAAGATACCTGACATCTGTCCCACGTGAAGTCAGCAGAAATCTACCACCAGGATCACTGCGTGAGTGACAATGCGCTCAGTTCCTAGGCAGAAGAGATTCAAGTTCTGCGAAAGAAAAGGCTTTTGGACAACCTGTAAATGAGTAAACGTCCTGTTAATGACAGATAATAAATTTCAGGGCGACTTGGGAACAATTTGGTTCTGTAACCACATAGGGCTTTCATCTGCTACTTGAAACTGACATCATTGGAGTCTCTGGTGTATTTAAGATTCTCACTGTGTCAAATCAACTGTTCATCTTTATTTCTTCCTTTACTAATGGAATACACCCAGACAGGGTAAATATAGAAATTAAAGGGTCTTTGAAAAACCCTGGGGTTTTTCTTCATTGAGAATCGCAAACTTTTAATTCTACTGACTCCACGGTTGTGGACTGCAGCTGAGCGGCCCCTCTTGGTGCTGAATGTGAGACTTCCGTGTTGCAATAGTTTCGGTCATGAAGGAATCCGAGGTCCTGGAAATGGGGTCTTCAGTAGCATAATCATTTACCTGGGCGTCTCCTATCGACTGCTTTCAAAACAAATAGATCCTCACCAGAATCAGAGTGAATAAGTCATTCTCCCTATGTGATAAGCATCAGATGATGAACAAGGAATATTATTCGCATACCAAAAAAACCTTCTTTCAATAAAAGTCCTTACTATGTCTAAAGATATAATTGGAAATATAAAGCCAGAGCATGTCAACCAGATAACTATAAAAATAAAAACATTTTTTCTCTATTTACATACACTTAAGATATGATGAAATGTTTTAACACCAAATATTTTAATTACTTTTTTCCAGTGGCTTAAAAATACATGTCTATACTATCTCAGACACAGCTACACAGCATGCTGCATAAGAAATTAGTGCCATATAATGTCAACTTTTTGCATAATTTAAAGATTATATATCAAATAAAGGAAAAAAAGCTTGGCCCCAAGATTTCTAGATAATAATAGTCTATACGGTTAAATGCACCTCCCATTGTTTTTTTCCCCAAACAGTCAGCTCATTGGCTATCCCGAGGAAAAGCTTCCACGGTCAAAGCTTGGATAACACAAGGAATGGAAGCAAGCCTTATCTCCTTAAAGACTCTGAGAAGTCTTGCTTTAAAAAAAAAAGTTAACTTTGTGAACCCATCATTTACTGAGTACAGTTGACCCAAAACCTTTTTAGCAAACTGTTAACAATTTTGGACACTTCATGGAACATGACTGAAGAAATGTATTCTGTGTTTCCCAGCCAAACTGATTCTTCTACATGCCTTATTCTCATGGAATTCTCACATGTTCACAACAAGTATTCATCAGGAAAAACAGCCCTGCCTCCCCACAGCAGCAGCAGCCGAACAACAGGCAGGAGAGACGCCCGCGGTGCCTGTACCCCCAGCCCACACCCAGCTCGCTGCCCCCACACCGCCCCTCACTAGGCTTGGAAGTGCGCCAGAGGTAACGCCGTCACAGAAGTCTGTGTATGTCCACGGGCACACACAACAAGAACCCACCACTTCGGTAGGGGTAGGTGAGCTGCCAGGAGTGACGAGCACACACCAGAGACTGCTATGGCTGACTGATTTGAAGTCATTCTTTGTTTGCTGCAGCCAAAAATGCATTAACAGATTGTATACAGAAATCACACTAATGAGAACTGACAGCCGGAAAGGGTGAGTGAGCACACAGGAAAACGCAAAGACACCAACACTGGTCCATCAACACACACAGCTTGCACATCTAGAGCAGCAGCTTTCAGAGCTTTTTTTTAAAATCAACAAACATAATAAGAAGTACATTTTATATCACGGCCCAATAAACACGTATTCATTCACAGGCACCTAAGTTAAATCTCAGCCCATGAAACCACACAGACCTTTCTAGATGAGATGCTCTCTCCTCCTCTATTTCTAGTCTACTCATTAAAAAACAAAAACTAGTTATAACTTGCTACATTAGTTTCTTGAACCACTATCTGCTCACTAGCCACCCTCAGAGCCACCCTAAATAGCTCTGAGCCAAAGATGAGAAAGCCCACGGGGTACCCAGCAGCAGAGAATTCAGGAACAGCACCTGAGACAAAGGGAGGCATGTGGTTTTCTGTCTCTCATCGCTTCCAGCAAAATGTGCATCGACCGAGGTCACATGAGACCCCGGGAGTCCTCACAGCAGCTACTAGTCTGGCCTTAAAGACGGAACTCTTTTGGCAAGCAGCTGCCCGTGGATATGTCCCAGGACTCTTCTTACCCAGGCCAAGTGCAACATTCGACAATGCTGGAGTTGCATGTCGGAAACAGTGCATTCCGACACAATCCTGCCGCTTTTGATGGCGGAGTGAAGAGGAAGCCCAGGCTTCCGCAAGGCCCTGGGAACGCTCGTTCCTTCCTCCCCTGTCCTCCACCCCCTCCTCCTCAACCTGCAGTGGCCACCACCACTGACGACATCATGGCTGCTCTCAGTTACACCCCTCACGCCATACTCCCTATCCCCATCCTAGTTTTTAGTTTTCGCTGTAAACCTAGAGACATCTACCAAATTATGTATTTTACTACATGTCTGCGGTAAACTCTTTGAGGGCAGAGAGGTCTCTTTGTTTCATTCACTTGAATAAGTGGTTGGAACACTGTAGTCACATAGTAAATAGTTGAAGAGAAAGAGAAGGGGAGGGGAGAGAGAGAAAATAAGGAGACAGCACAGCTCTGACCCACGGCCTTCGGTCTCTTACTCTTACGCAGCCTGCTCTGAGCACTCGTCCGAACGCTGTATCCCCAGGGACACTGGACTGGGATGGGCTCTCACGTCTCCAGCAGCCACGCTAACATGCTTGAGCCCAGCCATGGGCCCACCCTGCCCAGCCGGAGCTGCAGTGAAGTTGGGGGTCACCTCACCTGTGCTCCCCATCACCCCTGATTCATTAATGCGGCAGCATTACATCTCTGTAGAAACGCTTGTCACTCGGCAAAACAGAAGCACCCAAGCCAAGAGGGAGATGGAAAAGAAAAATGAGGAGGACAATACCAAGAAACACATGAAAAAGTTAAGAAGCATAACCAATGGAAGTGGTTTCCTTCAGACACAAAATTACAAAATATTAAAAAAGGAAGAAACCTCAGAAATGATATAGTCACCCCTCCTCATTTTACAAAAGAGAAAACCGCGGCAAAGAAAGTTATGAATTGTGACGTTATAATAAACACTCACTGCAGGGCCCTGGAGGGCTTCTCCCTCCGAGGGGCGGCTCAGTGGCAGTGGAAGGGCTTGCTTGTCATTGTTTTAAGATGACGAACACTGTGACATGATGGTACCCTGGCTTCCCCCTTCCCCCAGGATACCCCCACAGCTCTTTGCTCTGTTCTATACAAACTCTGGCTTTGGGGGAGCACAGGAGGATCCAGGGGCTCAGCTTAGGAAAGGAGTGTCTGCTCAGAGAGATTTCATTGCTAGAGGTTTTCAGAAGTCCAGACAGAGCCTACAAACTGCATTGCATTGGCCCTTTTGCCTGGAACCTCGGTTCCAACTACAGTTTGACCCACTAGCCATAAGCCTGTGTGTCCCCAGTGCACATTTGTGCCCAGGCTTTTACCCATTATTCGGCTCCTGCTGCCTGTTTCCAAGCTCCCCCTTCAGACAGTCCAACTGAGATTCCTCTGCATATCAGCACAGACCGAGCCAGGCTGTGCAGCTCAGTGGGCCTGGGTGTTCAAACCTGGCACCGTCCATTGAAAGGACTGGCCCTGGACTGCCTCCTGGGACACAACTTCCAAGTCCCTGGAACACCCAAGTGTCTTTTTATACCTGCAGCCTCGGGCCACACCCGGCAGCATATGCTAACTGTGTAATCTTCGGTGAACATCCATTTTTGTTTGCCTGGAACGCAGGGCCACACTGTGTCACTTTGACCTCTAGGTGGGCTGGAGATGGAAGAACCGAGGTCAGCCGTGCTGACGAAGCCCAACAAAATCCCTGGGCACCCAGGCTCAGTGAGCCTCTTAGGCTGGCAACAACCTATGCGTGGCATCAGACACCCGTTGCTGGGGAAGTAAGGTCCGTCCATACAACCCCACGGGGAGAGTCAACTGGAAGCTCATACCTGGCCTTGCCTGGAGTATGCCGTACGATCCTTTTACCTTCGCTCGTTTTAACATGTATCCTTTGCTGTCATAAACCACAGCTCTGAGCTTCGCAGAGTTCTGTGAATACTTCTAGCAAATAACTGAACCCGAGTACAGTCTTGGGCCCCCTGCACACAGACCAGGCTTTCTTCTGCCCTGCGTATCTCCCTCCAGCATTCAATCAGACTCACTACGCGGCTGCTCGGTCATGGCCACGCTCTGTTCAGACACCAAAAGTCCACTGAACCCCTTAAGTTTGATCATCCACAGGTCTCCGCAGAAATAAGCACACAGAAAGAATATGCCCATACAATTTTTGCCAGAAAAAAATAAGCAGCAACTTCTGAAATGTAAATTAATTATAGGAATAAACATGAAATGAATGAAAGGGACTGACCAACTGCAAATTAGATCATTTTCACCTAATTGCTGATGACTATTTATTTTCCATGTAGGAGATTAATGTGCTTCATAAATTCAACCCCATAAGGTTGATGTGCCCCACAAGGGCCGGCTGGAAGCAGCCATATTGCCTTTCTTTGGAACCCATCTTGTCCAATGTATCACCTCGCGACATCTGTCTCTAATGCTGCAGCCTCCATAGAGGTGGGTGGCCATCCACCCAGACATTCAACATGAAGGTGTAAGAATCAAAGAAGCGTGTTGCTAGTTCTGTGGGTTGTTCTCTTAGCGTGGCCTTGGGCTGACAGTGAGCAGCGCCCGAGACGCCCATAACAAATGTGAAGGGTGGGGACAGCACAGGACAGGGGAGCACCATCTTCAGTAGCCCCGCCCCCAAATGTGTGACAGGGACTCAACTGGGAAAAGGATAATTCCTGATCCATTACACTTCACTCCTCATCACCTCTATGAGATGCCAATAGCTAGCTTTTTTTTTCTTTTTGCTTCTAAGAAAGTCTGGTTACTGACACACAGATCCTCCAAAATATTCGGTCATGACCTTGTATCTCAGAACTCCTGGCGCACAATAAAAGGTTAATTGCAGCCTTTTAAAAGGAGCTATTTGAAGAAGTGTACAGTAACTGAAAGAATCACTCAAAGACGAGGCAGATATCAGGATAAGTCAGTAAATTCAGCCTACACACGAATTGATAATATAATACACGTTACTGAATATGCAAAAAAAAAAAAAATCGTGCCTATTGAATGTGGAAGAGGAACCGCGGACTTTTGGTAGGCATTTCTGCCAACAGCTGCAATCAGCAGCTTAACCACAATCGCTTCTCTCATCCGAGTGCCAGAGACAGGGGTGACAGCACAGCGATCAGCAGAGCGGAGGCCTGAAGAAGCCTGTGAAGGGCAAGTACCTGTGATGCAGGAGCCTGAAGGCAGCCCCTTGGAAACTGCGTGTTTGCACAAGTTCTCCTAGAGGCAAAGAGCAGACGGGCATCTCTGGGCTGAGAGACCCACTTCGAGTGAGTCCCAGAATTCATTTATTGGTGACTAGCCCGAGAGCAGTCAACACACTGAAAAATTGTGCACACATCAAGTGAAATTTTAGTCTCCTATCCGTTAAAAAAAAAAAAGTATCAGCCCGGCTGGTGTAGCTCAGTGGATTGAGCACGGGCTGGGAACCAAAGGGTCCCGGTTCGATTCCCAGTTGGGGCACATGCCTGGGTTGCAGGCCAGGTCCCCAGTGAGGACCATGTGAGAGGCAACCATACATTGCTCTTTCTCCCTCCCTTCTCCTCTCTCTGAAAATAAATAAATAAAATCTTTAAAAAAAAAGTATCAGTATCTGATACAGGACTTTTGAACTTGAATTTAATTTAATAACAGTTTATGAAAAGTAATGACATTTAACATGCTGAAAAGCTTCAGTTTTCCGAAACAGTTACAAAGCAGATTTCATGTTAAATATGAACTTTTAGTATGAAAGGAATGGTTCTTATCTGGATTTTTTATGTTAGGCCTCCACTCATTTTGATGTGATATAACTAACAAATAAAGTTCAGCCCCACAATAATAAAATGGATAGAGCTAGAGTTGGATTTGTCTGCATGCTTTTCAGGCCTAAAGCTTCGAAGTCAAACCAACTGTCACTGTGCTCCTGTCGTGTCTACGCCTGTCCTCGGCACCACTGGTCAGAGTAATGTGCAGGCAGAAGTGAGAAGAGATTGAACATATTTTATAGCTGTTCAACTTGATGGAAGAAGAATATGGTAAATCAATATTTTTTTTGTCATTTCCTGAAAATACTGTATTCTCCAAGACATTCAGCCAGCATTTGCTCATTTGCTGCAAGGACAAAAACATAAAAAGAAAGTTTTCAACTCAGAAAATTAGCACGTCAATATTTCTGGGTCACAGAAATTGAAGTCGTATCAAGCATGACTTTGAAATCTAAGTTAAATATACTAACAACGTTAGTTGTTCTCTCAGTAATGGTAACTATCATTAAGGAAACCTAAAATTTCAGGAATGAATAGTCATATTTAACATTCTGTTATCGCCACTGAAATATTACTAAATTTATAGCCCCATTTAAAAATGCCAGGACATGATTTTTTTGGTAAAATTACACCTGCAAAAACATTCTCTGTCTTTACTCATACAGTACATTTTCCCCACTCATCATTCCATGAATTCATCAGAAGTTTTTTCTTAAAAGTATACTTTATTGCTCTAGCTGGTGTGGCTCAGTGGATTGAGCACCGGCCTGCGAACCAAAGGGTTGCCAGTTTGATTCCCAGTCAGGGCACATGCCTGGGTTGCAGGCCAGGTCCCCAGTGGGGGTGCGCAAGAGGCAACCACACATTGATGTTTCTCTCCTCTTTCTCTCTCTCCCTTCCTCTCTCTAAAAATAAATAAAATCTTTTTAAAAAGTATACATTATTGTCCAATATTATTTCTGACTTTTGAAAATGAATATTTTATTTTTATTTTTAAATTAAAGTTTATATCCAATATTATTCTGAATCAGTTTTAGGCGTACAGCATAGTGGTTAGAAAATCACACACTTTACAAAGTCCCTTGTTTCAAGCATGCACTCGGCGCTGTACAGTTACTGCAGCATTACTGACTCTACTCCCTGTGCCGTACTTTAGACCCCGGGGGCTACTCTGTGACTACCAGTTTGTACTTCTTAATCCCTTCACCTTTTTCACCCAGCCCTCCAACCCCACTCCCCATGGCCTAGCCTATTTCTATTGGGCTTGTTCATTTAGTTTGCTCTCTAGATTCCACATATAAGTGGAATCACATGGTATTTGTCTTTCTCTGTCTGACTTATTTCACTTAGCATAATACCCTCTAGGTCCATCCATTCTGTCACAAATGGTAAGATTTCATTCTTTCTTAAACCAAGTGATATCCTATTGTATGTATGTACCACTAGTTTTCTATCCACTCATCTATGGATGGGCACTTGGGTTATTTCCATATCTTGGCTCTTGTGAAAAAAAATGCTGCAGTGAACATAGGGGTACATATATTCTTTCAAATTTATATTTTGGGTTTCCTCAGATATACTTCTAAAAGTGGAATCACTGGGTCATAAGACAATGCCAATTTTTGGAGGAGCCTCCACACTGCTTTGCACAGTGGCTGTACCAGTCTGCATTCCCGCCAACAGTGCACAAGGGTTCCCTTTGCTCCACACCCTCACCGACACTTATTGTTTGTTGATTAGTGATGATAGCTGTTCTGACATGTTATTATGGTTTTAATTTGCACTTCTCTGATCATTAATGATGTTGAGCATCTTTTCACATGTCTATCGGCCATCTGTATGTCCTGTTCGGAGAAGTGTCTATTCCAGTCCTCTGACTAACTTTTAACTGGAATGCTTGTTTTTTTAGTGTTGAATTTTTTATAAAATTTGGACATTAATTGTTTATGGGATGTATCATTGGTGAATACATCTTCTCCCATTTAGTAGGTTGTATTTTTGTTTTGTTGATGGTTTCCTTTGCTGTGCAAAAGCTTTTGAGTTTGATGTCATCCCATTTGCTTTTATTTTTTCTTTTGTTTCCCTTGCCCAGGGTAATAAATCAGAAAAAATATTGCAAAGAGAAATGTCAGAGGTTTTACTGCTTGTGTTTTCTTCTGGGAGTTTTATGGTTTGGATCTTACATTTAAGTCTTTAATCCACTTTGAGTTTTTTCTTCTGTATGGTTTTAGTGGTCTAGTTTCATTTTGTCCATCTATCTGTCCAGTTTCCCCAACACCATTTATTGAATAGACTGTCTTTACCCCACTGTATCTTCTTGCCTCCTTTGTTATATACTAATTGACCATATGGGTGTGGGTTTATTTTGGGGCACTTTATTCTGTTTCATTGATCTATGTGTCTGTTTTTATGCCAGTACTATGCTGTTTTGATTATGATAGCTTTGTAGTGTAATTTGATATCAGGTAATGTGATATGGTCAACTTTGTTCTTCTTTCTCAAGGTTGTTGTGACTATTCGGGGTCTTCTGTGGTTCCATATAAATTTTTGGATTATTTCTTCTAGTTCTGTGAATATGCCCTTGGTATCTTGACAGGAATTGTGTTGAATCTATAGATTGCTTTGTGGTATATGAACATTTTAATGATATTAATTCTTCCTAACAGGAGCTCAATATAGGCTTCCATTTATTTATATCTTCTTCTATTTCTTTCTCCAGTGTCTTAAAATTTTGTGAGTACAAGTCTTTTACTTCTGGTTAAATTCATTACTAGGTATTTTTTGATGCAATTGTAAACGGAATCATTTTGCTAGTTTCCCTTTCCAGTAGTCCATTATCTGTGTATAAAAATGCAACCTATTTCTGTATATTTTGCATCCCGCTACTTTACTGAATTTGCTTATCAGTTCTAAGATTTTTGGTGGAATATTTAGAGTTCTCTATATACAGTATCATGTCATCTGCAAGTAATGACAGTTTTACTTCTTCCTCTCCAATTTACATGCTTTTTATTTCTTCTTCTTGTCTAATTGTTGTGGCTAGGACTTAGCCTGTTGAAAGAGTATTAAAAGTGTACATCTCTGTCTTGTTCCTGATGTTAAGGAAAGTGCTTTTATTTTTTCCCCATTGAGTACAATGTTATCTGTGGGTCATATATGGCCTTTATTAATTAAGGTATGTTTCCTCTGTTCCCAATTTGCTGAGAGTTTTTATTATATATGAGTGCTGAATTTTGTCAAGTGCTTTTTCTGCATCTATTAATATGATCATATGATTTTTATCCTTCATTTTTTATGTGATGTATCATGATAATTGATTTGCAGATATTGAATCAAACTTGCATCCCAGGAATAAATCCTACTTGATCATGGTGTACAATATTTTTCATGTATTTATGAATTTGGTTTGCTAATATTTTGTTGAGGATTTTTGTATCTATGTTCATCAGGGATATTGACCTATAATTCTCTTTCTTTGTAGTGTTTTGTGGCCTAACATGTGGTCTATCCCAGATAATGCTCTATGCACGCTTGAGAAGAATGTATATTCTGCTGCTTTGGGATGAAATGCTTGAATATATTGATTAAATGGAAATGGATATTTCTTGATTACCTAGCCACAGCACATGTACATTTAAAGAGAATGGTATAAAAGTTGAGTTTAGAAAGACTCATATGAAAAGATGCTCAACATCATTAGCCATCAGAGAGATGCAAATTAAAACCACAATGAGATACCACCTCACACCAGTCAGAATGGCCATCATCAACAAAGCAACGGATAACTGTTGGAGGGGATGTGGAGAAAAGGGAACCCTACTGCACTGTTGGTGGGAATGCAGACTGGTACAGCCACTGTGGAAAACAGTA
>PVJI01004417.1:0-108726 GCA_004026765.1 Micronycteris hirsuta | reverse complement strand
ATCATATGGCTATAGAAATGTATAGTTTTGATTTGAACCTTTCACCTAAAATGTCACATGGTATGTTTGAGTGTGATATTGTTATGTTACAGAATTACATGCTTATGATTTTGTAATAAAAGATCTTGTAGTAAAAAAGGGGTGTTATTTGTGCCGATGCTAGATTATGTGCCAAGCTTAGCTCTAGGCACCTAGGATATGTGAGGGGACCAAAGAGAAGAGTGATCCCCCTATAACATGGTTCAGGGCGAAGCTGAGCACTCAGGCAACCTCAGATGAAGGGTTTGTCACAGAACGTGCTGTGCAGGAAGGCAGCAACAGCCGGCTGCCTTTCTCAGGCCCTTGTTCTTTCTTGTCGCTGCTGCTTCTTTAACACCTATTACATTTTCTAATTTACCTTTTTGTGTTTTTGTTTTAAATCGTCCTTCACTAGAATGTAAGCTCTTAGATAGCAGGGAATTTTATCAATGTCGGTCACCTCTGCATCCTCATGGCTTAGAAAAGTGCCCTGCACACAATAGATTCTCAAGAGTCATTTGTCGAATGAGTGAGCAAATGAACTCTGCCTCTTCATCCACTACGGACTGCTCTTCTCCTCGGTCCCTGCACCACGCTTTAGCCAGTTCTGTGGGCATAGTCTTCCCCAGCAGGCGCTCGGTAAATGGAAGTATCAGTATTTTACACCTGCAGCTCTCAGAGCTTTGATTTCTTCATCCACATCCGTAAAACAAAGGTAATGAAGTTTTTATTAGTAATCTATTGCTGTGTTATAAATGATCCCAAAATTTAGTGCCTTATAATTTTTCTGGATCAGGAAGCTGGAATTGGCTTAGCTGGGTTACTAGAACATGGGTCTTCTAGTCAAGGTGTCTCGTGAGGTTGCAGCCAGGAAATTGGTTTGAGCTGCAGTCGTTTGAAGGCTTGCCTGGGGCTGGAGGACGGCCTCCAGGTGGCCCACTCACATGCTCCGCAAGTCCGTGCGGATTGCAGGGCCCAGTCCCTCGGTGTCCTCAGTCTGTGGTCCTCCTCCCAAGGCTCCCCGAGTGTCCTAGTGCCCTGGCAGCTGACTTCCAGTGGAGAGTGATTCAAAGGTAAGCAAACAGAAGTCACGCGACTTGAATGATCTAGGAAGTCACACACATCATTTCTACAATATCCCCTAGTTACACTGATCACCCATCCTTAGTCACTGACAGAGGAGACCACGCAAAGGCACAGATACCCACAAATACCTGGAGGTGAGGGTCCCTGAGGATCATCACCTTCCAGTTTGGCTACCGGAAAAATAACTTGGTAAGATGGTTGTCGGTATTTTAATAAATCATATGCAGAGTACCTGGCCTGATGCCAAGCACACAGTAGGCGATCAGGGAGTGTCAGTTCCGTTGGTTGCTCAGGCTCTGTTGGGCCTTTTTCATAGTGTTGGGTTATTTCTCAGTGCTCTCTGGAGAAGTCTGCCTTTATCTATGGAATTCATATCTCGTTCCCATTCATTCCTTCATTCAGCACATCTGCTTCCCGCAGATGCTGTGGACTTTGACAACCTAAGCCACCTAAAATAGAACTTCCTGGCGTCATTCCCATGGAGAAGTGACGACCCACAGTGCTGGCCGTCCCTGTGGATTCGGAGCGCACTATTTCTTGGCGCCTATGCAATGACATCACCTCCCAGATTCCCAGAGCATATCGAGTGTCTGGCAGTGGTCAGTTAGCCACCTTCTCCGACCCGCTCTGGCGGCCTTGACCCTTCCAGCATCACCCTGGGTGCTGCCAGCCTTCTTACGCACAGAGAGAAACCGATCACGCCCTCAGCTAGTGGGGCGGCGGAAGCAGCGCGCATCGGACCGCGCTGGTGACGCTAGTGAAGCCACCCTGGGCATGGCCAGCACTGAGCTGTGCAGAAATGAGAGGGAGAAGGAAGCGGGCGACAGCAAGACTTTGACAGAAGACTAAAGACCAAGCTGGGAACATAGAAAAAAATCCTTCTAAAATGAAATCATATCAAGCCCGAGTTTACTTTGTAAAAAAAAAAAAATTGTAAACTATTTCTTTTGATTTTCTTTCCCATCATAAATTGTTTACGATGCCCTTTCCTAAAAGAATTATTTTGCTCATCTGAAGAAACTAATCAGAAGCTTCCCCTGAAGCCAGCACGTGTTCAGTTCTGGGTTTCCAGCGAAGGTGCCACAGCGGTAAAGAAAGGCCGCACTCCAGGGAGCGAGCAGATTAAACTTCAGCCGAAGGTGGGGAGAAACCGGTATGCTGAGTCAATACCAAGTGCCAGGTTTAACGGGATGGTTTCCACGCATGATCAAAATTGTGGTTTTCCTAACCGTAGAGCTCTTGCCTCCTCTGCTTTTTTTTTTTTTAAATGAGTTCCCTTTAGAATGTATGTTATGCTCTGATATTTTGAATTGATCGTGCAAGTTCTATTTCAACAGTGATAATAAACCTAGTGAAAACTGGGGTTAGCGAAAGTGACTATTAACCTTTCTTCTAATATGGTCGATTTATCCTGCCTTGTGGCACAGCCTGATGTCCAGTATGAACTGCTGATAACTTCAATTTAAATATCACCTGCAGATGAAGAATGTAGATGTAAAAGAGAAGTTGTTGAGTGAAGGTTTGCAGGGAAAGAAGAAAAGGTGTTATGTCCAGATTATTGTTTTACATTTTGCCATTAAGAAATTCATAGATACATCAATAAAAATCTTTTAGCATTTGCCATATAAGGATTAACACAGAATGTATTTCTCATTTACTTACAAAGGTTAAATCATGTGCTAAAAAACCTGAAATAATTTTAAGATCAAATTATTCTTGCCATCATATGGCAAAAAGAACTCGAGTTGTAGAATTAAATAAACCAGATTTGCTCTTCTGTCTTGAGGAAGTAACTTAATTTCAGCCTCAGTTCTTCTTTCTGGAAAAAAAAAAAAAAACGTAAGAATTCCTGCCCTTTAGTTCTGCGAAGTTTAAATTAATTAACATCCACAGCACCTAGAAGAATATTATGTAGATGTAGAATAAAAATGTGTCATCTCTTCTCTCTTTCTCTGAATGGTCCTTATAACAAACTTAGAGTTTTCTTTTTTTTTTTCATTTCTGGGTCTAAAGAATCCTAGGTTTTGATTGTTCTCTTCTACAACAGAGTGCCTTCAAATAATGCACGGGCAAGGTAATAAATAAGTTAGTTATCCAGGTCTGGTTGGGGACTATATCTCTGAACTTTTTACTGTGGTCTTAAACTGTGGGTATAAATTGGATTATAGCTGATTGGCATTAATAAAAATATCTGCAACAATCATAGCTTTTTTTTCATGGCAGGTTTTTTTCTGGGTGCCTTATGATCTGTTTACTATTGCAACTGGGAGTCCAGGTAAATTGCATTTTCATCTTCTGAGGAAAAAAGTCTGTGTTTCCAAAAGGGTTAGTGATCCAGAAAAACTATAAACCACTAAATGCAAACTTTGAGTAAGAAAGTGGTTGGATGCTTCTTATCAATTCCCTATTTTAAACATTTATGCAACATAAGAATCATGTCTTATTGTTAGTCATTACCAGTCATTATATATATGGTTTTAAGTTTCCAAAATCAGGATTGAAAAGGTACCCAACAAGGACCAAACTCAGAGAGATTGCCCTTAGAGTTACTTGGGAGCCACTGTCGGAAGGGAACTTTCATTTTCACGGGTTGAGAATAGCAGGAATCTAGATGGCTTAGAGCAACACGGCAAAAGTGAACGCGTGCAGTATCAGTGCACCATTTCACCGGAGTAGGGAAGCAAACCTCATATTTCTTCATATTCTGCTCTGTTGGGGGTGGTAGGAGGAGAAGACATTGATTTAAGAATTTAAAAAATGATGCTGAAAAGACTCAATGCTCCAGAAAGCTCAGGAATGTGATAATGACATTTGCTTCAGAGCAATGGGGAAAAGTGGACTACTTGACTGAAAGCTATTAAGGTGGATAATAGTTGTAGAAAGACTCAAGCTTCTCAACACTTAATTAGCTTAAAAACATGAAAGACAGACCCACTGATGTTTTGTGTTAAAACATCCCGCTTGTGTTGAAGAAAATAGAATATATTCAAGGCTATGGCATATATATGTGGCGTTTAAAATAATCTTCCTGTGTTTAATGCAGATTCTTAAAGTAAAATATATTCAAAGTACTGTATGCATCTCATTCATAGCATATTTTTGGATTAAGCAGTAAAACAGAAGGCCTGCTTTGTTCATTATATGAAACAATTTTAACAATAAACAAGTAAACACTGCTGACGGACTCAACTCGGAAAAACATCCTTTAATATTACTCCTTGGTAGTCAGTCTCCCAGAGTTTGGGGTGTGTGAACGGGGAGGCTGGGGAGCGTGGCCTCCCCTAGGGCTCTGCCTGAGGACCCTGGTGTGGAAAGCTGGCACGGGTTTGACTTTCCACCAGATTCACTCGCTCAGCTGATGCCACAATATCCCTTTCTCCTTAGATTTGTCCATCTTTTATGGTCTGAAACACTTTTTCTCTCTCCAGATAAAATTTGATGACTAAAAATAACTTTAAAGTACAAAGATAGTACATTTCCTGAAGGAATGGCTTTAAGGGGCAGCAGGCCAACTTAGCCTAATGTTTACATAAACTAAAAAAAAAATGGTTTATTTTTGGAAACCGGTTGAACAATTTAGAAGTCTGTGTGCATGTAGACAGATTTTATGGGCCTGGAATTAGGATTTCTAGAGAGGCCAATTTTGTTGCCTTGGCCTGGGTTCCAATAAGCATAGACTTAGGTTTTTTATTGCTTGAAAATTTCACAATTTTCTACGAGTTAAGAACACGGATTCATTGATTTTATGTGAGCCAGGCCTGACTGTAACTCTTGGTTCTGCCACTTCCTACCTGACCTCTGGCTCTTTCCTCTTTAAGCCCTAGTTTCCTCATCTGGAAAACAAGGTCATAACTGTAGCTATCCCTCATGTTGCAAGGATTAGATTTGTTTGTGTAGGGCACAACACAGCAATTGGTGTATATTCAGTGTGCAAAACATTGCAGCTCTTTTTACTATTATTCTCATAGATGTTGGTTTTATTCAGTTCTCTCCTGAAGAACTCTGAGGGGTATTCCTGCCTTCTCGTCTACACCTTCACTCTGTAATCTGCTCTTCCAGGTACTTAAGGAAACCCAGCAAATGAGATCTAGGATTCCTAGAACTCCCTCTCTGCTGTGGGGTAGGTATGAACAAAAGTACTTTAAAACAACAGTGTGGATGATAATTATTGGAGCAGGTGTGAAATTATTAACTTCAGGAATACTGCAGGGAGCCAGGCTGTAGCATTTGCAAGGCCAGTGCAAAATGAGCCCCTTTTCAAATTTCAAGATGGCAAAAGCCGAGCATTAAACCAAGCACTGGCTCCTTCTGAGCACAGGTCCCGGTGTGACTTGAGTCATATGCCCATGCACTTGGCCCTGATTGGATGGGCATATTTATTTCATGCAAAACAACTGGAGAAGTGTTACTGTTGGAAGATCTAGGAACTGAATTAGACCGTGAAGGATAGAAAGGACTTTGAAAGAATGGCTAGAACAGTTTGAGCTAAAAAGAAAACTTGTGTCGAGCCCCCATAATTTTGTTTTTATGTTTTTTAACTGAGACAGATTTATAAGGGCAAAGCGACTTGAGATCAGACAGGGGGAAGAGTAGGACTGATTTTGAATTTTCTACTGAAAAGAAGATCCAGAGGATTTTGAGAATGGGAATGATTTCAGAACAGTTTAGGAAGATGTCTCTGGTGACAGACAGTGAGGAGGACTGGTTTTATGAAGGGGACACACAGGCAGAAGGAACTTTGTGGTGAAAGTGACTTATTCCTTAACTAGGCAGTGACTGCGCTCTCCTTTCCCTCTGCCTCTCTGCCGTCTGACATCTGCCAGGGGCTCCCCCTACCCCCCACCTCAAAGCAACGGTCAGTTTCTGTTTTGAAGACATCTTCGATTATCCAGAGCAGGCCAAAGAAAACATAATGGGATTTTAACCACATTGCTGTTCTTCTCCACAGACAGCTTTTCAAGAACACCTCCATTCTTGTTACAGGAGAACCTGAAGATGCCCAAAAGTGCATTAAAAACCCATCACCTTTTCTTGGCCTTTCAAACAGAATCGTATTCCAGAAATGCCATGTCATTTTGTATTCCAGGCAAGGCTTAAAACGCAGCAGGGACGAAACCCTCACCCCGCTCACCGCTGAACAGAAGTGCAGGTCTGAGCACGTCCCACGTGTCTGTCTCTCGTCCCGACAAACTCTCTTCGACAGTAGGAAGTTAAAACCTTCTTCCTTCCTGGTCTGTTTTTCCCGTAATTACAGTCTGGAGTCAGAGGTACAGATGCAGCCTCCCCCAAGTGCTGCTGTCATGTAGAGGGAGTTCCCTGTGTGCCCTCATTTATCACGTCTTGAAGACAGCTAAAACATTCGGAATGACAGCATGCCCTGAAAGCGGATGACGCACACGGAGAGCTGTATTTCAGTATGTGGGGTGTACAGGGAAAAGAACTGTACTGACATTCCAGGCGCCAAAGAAACAGGAGAAACGGATGAGTATATTTTAATGTCAACAAAGCACAAAAACTAATTAAGTGTTTACAGAAGAACTCTCCTTAAGGAAAAATTCAGAACTTTTTTTTTCCTTTTGCTCCTCCATTCAACACGTGCTGTCTCTGCTAAACGAGGCACATGCTGTCAGCCTCGCCAAGCCTGACATTCCTTCCCTGTTCAAGAGCAGACGCCTGTTAAGATTCCTTCAGCCTTAGAGCCTCAGCATGGGCATTCTCCGGCCAGGTGAACCTATGACTCAGGTGCCTCCCTGCCAAAGTAGGGTGGGAGGGTCCACATTCCTGCTCAATTTGTGCCCACGAAACGCCCCTACTCTCGAGTGTGGCACTTAGGTCTCAAAATGTCTATCTCAGATGAGGATGGCTAACCTTTGTTATTTTCTCCAGGATGTTGTGCAGATTACAGGCAATAATTAACATGCCTCTAACCATGAGTAACCAGGGCAGGGTTGAGCCGCCAGCTGCCAATCAAGTTCACTCAGATGGGGAGAGCTCGGCACATCCAAAGGCATCATTTCCAGGACTCAAAGATGGGGCTGGCCGCCCTTTAAATTGGAACTTCCTCCGTAGGTCTACTTTATAATTCTAACCATGCTTTCATTGTTCATTGGTTTCTCATTGTAGTTGCTTTTTAAAAAATATGTCTATTCATGCCTTGGATGTCTAATGTGTTGCACACACACACACTGAAAGAATGTCTCATATTTGCACTGAAGTGATTTTGCCATTCAGAGCGTGAGCTCCTGGGAAATCTCTATTATCTAGAGTCTGGATTGTGGAGAAGGAGCTACATTAAAATGTCGTATTACACCAGATAGTGCAGAGAGTAATGTGGCAGGGAGTCTCAGGTGGCCCAGGAAGCAAAGCCTTTCCTGGTGGCCGCCGTGAAGTGGGTGTGGGTGGTGAGAGTGTGAGTCGGACAGGGCTGTGGGCCGAGGGCCACGGACTGAGGATGAGCGGATTCCTCGCAGCCCTTTCCAGATGCAGCGACTTTAGGGAAACGCCTCTAAGCAGGTGCTGAGAATAACTCCCAACTTCTGTCACTGACCTACAGGAATGGAGCAAGATGTTGCATTGTTACTGAGCAAGAATATTGTCACTAGTGGTTTAAAACTTCTAATAACCATGGTGCTGGAGATTTTTCTTTTTTTTTTTTAGAGTTTTCAGGTCATTGCAATACTGCAGCTCAGATACCTGTTGAGGAATAGTAAGAACCACACGAAAGTATGTGCCCCACAATCTACACTCTCACATGTGTTATCTCCCCCTTTTCCACGTGTATTGGAAACAAGGCTCAAAGAAGTATAGTGATTTGCTCCAAATCACTTAGAAAGAGGCAGAGCTAACAGAGTCCATGGCTTAAGATGGTGAGGTTCTTGCCTCTTGTGTTATAACACTTTACTTCTCAAGTAAGTGTGGTTTTCTTAGGGGACAAGTCCGCTTTTTTAAACCACTCACATTGGTGTTTCTGTATTCTTCTTCAAAATAGTATACGCCAGTTTTGGTATGTTTTCATTGAATATCATGCACAAATAGCACAGTGGAAAGAAATGTCTCTCTTGCTTCTACTTTTTGGCACTTCATTTGGATTTGTAATTATTGTCATTTTCTTTCCTGTTGTTTCTTACTATTTCTAGTACGGCTATGTAGCACAAAGGGAAAAAAAAGAAAAGCCAGAATTTTTGCAATTTAAGAATTTGCAGCAGGATTGATTAAATGGTGTGATCCAAAGAGCCACTGCTATTTACTGAGCTGAGCAAAATGCGCCAAACAAGTCCTGGGCTTTCATCTCAACACCAATTAATATGGCAATCAGTTTTCACCAGAGCAAATTTGAATTGAAGAAGTATCAAGGATTCTTAATTCTTGTTTTGTGTTGTGTTGTTTTTTTGTGTGGTTGAATACCTGTACCCTCCTACTATACATAAGTATCTTCTTTCTCATTTGCAAAGCATGAGTTGCCTGGAGTCCTTCACTCCTTTTAACTTTACCCCCTTGCTGTGGAGGGTTATGCTTCTCGGAGTTTGCATTTCTGTCTCACAATTTGCTTCCAACTAAATAGCCTGGCCGAGACCAGTTCAGAGCATTTAACCAACCACTATGGGCGTGAGAGGCTGCGGATGCTGGCAGAGTCAGGAAGGAACTGGATCCCTTTTTATCACCATGTTGCAGCTGATAGATGCTCCTTGGATGTTTTGTTCCTTTTCTGATGCAGCGCTTTATAGTCCTTCCAGTTCCGTGAGTTGCTAGGGCTCGTTCAGTCTCAGTGTGAAGAGAGCTCAGAGACATGCACATATTTCTGTGGTCAAGTCCAAGGAGAAAGTCTTAGAAGAAACCATCAGGAGTCAATCTGCTTCTTTTGTGGTCAATGTGGCAATGTCACATCACAGAGGAAAAAGAAATGATTTAATTTATCAATAAATTCCAAACATACAAAAGAGTTTCAGTGACATGAAGAGAGCCTCCTGATTCCTGGGTCTACTGTTTACTAACTTTGTGACCAGAACCAAATATAAAAGGGCAAGTGACAGTATAATTTTCATACCAAATAATACATATAAAATTTGGGCAACATAGTAAAGTTTGGGGCTTTTATAGTGTATCAGAATATTATTAAGTTTTTTTTTAAGTGGCCACATGAGAAATTTTATTTTTTATGTAAATATGGCCACTTTGACCTCATCTGAACTGTTTCAAAATAACACCGTAAAGATGTGTTTTACAAAGATAAAGTTAATGGCAGATTTTCTTTATAAATGGCATTTCTTTCCCTTTTAGATAATATTTTCCTGTTGCTTAGATTTTTTTTTCACTCTTTTGATGACATACATGGAACCAAGGTCAAGTTTTTTTTTTTTTTGTCTGACAAAATCAGTGCAGAATACTTCAGCGTTTTCTTCAGTCAGGCAGTCAGGTGTGTTTAAACAAACACAGTCTCAGTCTTTTGATCCCTGCTCTTACCAGAACACTTAAAACAGAAATATAGCCCCAGGGATAAATATTCAAATTCATATGTTTGCGTAGCTCCCGTTACTGATCTGAGGTCTTATAAAATATGTATTTAACAGTTTCCCTATGCAGCACTCACCCCTTCCTGACCTTTGCTGAACCCACAGGCCCCAGCTGGCTGCCCTGAGGACCTACCCTTCCAGCTGGGTAAAGAGAGCCTTTTTTTGAGAAGGCCAAAGAAAGATGTGGAACGCAGGTTCCTGGTCACCTGCAAACATATTCCAACACTGCACAGCTTAGGAGGCAGAAAAAATCTGTTCCTTTTTCCTCTGGGCTGTGCAGGGTCCCATGATAAGATCCTAGTAAGAACTGCCTTTCTATCAGTAGAAAATGCTAGAGTGTCCGGAGAAGTGAGAAGTGAGAGAGATCCGACTGGGTGCTGGAATGGTTCGCTCTGCCACAGGAAAGACTGATTCTGTGAGTTTGCCTCAGCATCGGCTGCGTTTTGTTCATGTTGACAGGATTGGAGGGAGGACAAATGGGGCCGAATCAGACGGGGCAGACACAAGGTTTATTTTTCTTCTGTGGCCTCTTTCTGACTGATGCAAAAGACCTATTGGAAACACCACCCCGATGTGCAAGAAACACGTACACACAAACAGCAAATGGTCTTGTACTGGACCCAAAAATAACGTTCTACACACATCCGCGTGCACACATCTGAACAGAATTCGTTAGCGCTCTTCGGATTTTCACACATTCTAAACGCTCAGGTTGAACTTTGTTTAACCCTTAGAAGTTCAACGTATTTCCCAAGCACATTGGAAAATGTGGACTCCAAAAGTAAGAAGAATTTATTTTCCACTCCTGGGAACATTAAAATGAGGAGAGAGAGAGAGAAGAAGACTTTTTGGGGAGTCAAATGAAATCTTTAATTTACTTTAGGAGGGTTCCAGGTTGGGGGAGAGTAAAATGTTGAAGGAAACAGGAGAAAAAGCAGACACCAGAGAGATGTTAGACTGTAATTTTTCAATCAAAGTAAAACATAATATTCGAAAGCTAAAATATGTTATCATATGGCACCCCTGTCAAAAAGGTTTGTAGAGCTCTCCCGATCCCTGTATCCCGAGAGCCATGGGACCTTAGGGTAGAGAGAAAAATAATGGAGAAAAATGAAGGCGCTACCTAAAAATTAGCTTCCTTTTTAAAACCCCACTTTTAGAAAAGATGCATGACAACAAGTATATAGACATCGGGGGTCCAGGGGTGAAATAAATATTTCTTATTTTAATCCAAATACATGGCATCCTGCTGTCAACCGAAAGTACATACTGACAGAAACTCTGCAGGACGGACCGCATTATTTCTTCTTGTTATCTTTCTCTTTATTTCTAGAGGGACAGGCTGCAGAGCTGGTGTTTGATCATGGCCTAGAAAAGCTCTCCAAGAGAGAGTCTTCCTACTACAACCAGGTCTGGCACAAAGCACAGTGTGAGACCCAGGTCTCCAGCCACGGCCTTCTTACTGAAGGCTTTCTTATTGAAGAAGATACAAGATGCAAGAAACATTGTACACAGGACAATGATGCCTCAGTCCCCTTCAAAGCAGGCACCTTAGGACCTCACACAGTTCTCCCAGTCTCCATCAGCTGCCTCATTATATTTTCCTGAATCTCATCAATGGTCTGAAATCTCTTCCCTTTCAAAGATGATTTTAGTTTTGGGAAAAGCCAGAAGTTGCAGGGCACTAAATCTGGGCTGTAGCAGGGCTGAGTCACCTGGGTAATTTGATGTTTTGCCAAAAAAACTCTGCACGAGATGTGATACATGAGCAGGCACGTTGTCGTGATGAAGCTGCCAGTCACCAGTTGTCCATAGCTGCGGCCTTCTGAATCACCCAAATAGTTTCCATAGAGGAATGTTCAAGCTTAACACAAAATGGGATGCAGATTCGTTGCTCTACTCGCTCAGTCATGTTGAATGTGACGGCCACACAGTACACATGGTCACTCAACGGCATCTATCGCCCCACTGACTGGTAAGGTGAAGTCATCATTGTTCACGCATGAGCATTCCAGTCGACCATTCTTGGCTGCCAGGTTATATCGATGTCACGCAAACTGTTTTCATAATATTAAAAAATGGCTGGACTTTTTTCGGACAGACCTCATCATATACCCTAAGAAGAATACGGTTCTCCAGCATCACAAGACTAAGAACTGGAGAGACTGTATTACTGGGTGCATCATGTCCACGAGGCATAGCATAATGACCACTGCGCAAGTTGGGTCACTAAATGTAGGAAGTCTGGACACGACTAAGAGCAGAGCAGAGCAGAGCAGGATCTTTGAGCATTTGCTTCAAATGCTCACCATGTAAAACACCCCCCCACACACACACATACGTAACACACAAGGCATAGAATTATTTCAAGGACTTTAAACAATGTGTGTATCTTCCTAAGTGCTTACTTTACTAGTGAGGAATGACTTGGCTTCTGGAAGTAATTTAGTCAGTAAATAGGGGATGATGATCAAGAAGATAGTCTATAATTTGGGGTTAGACTTCATGACCCAAGGTAGCAATTTCTCGGTAGTTTATAATTTTTGCTTCCAATCTTGAACTGGATAGAGTACAAGTGTAAGAAAATAAATGGCCATTTTTTTTTCCTTTCAACATTTTAAATATTTCCTCTGGATGTGAGAAATTTTTGAATTTTTATTGTGTTGTGAAAGATAGTATCTCAGATGATTGTTCTGTCTGTATGCCTACTTACTGGATTGGTACAGAGAATCTCCATATTTTTCATATCATTCTGTAAATTCATCACATATATACTTATATATGCATGCGCATGAATTATTTATATTTATGTATGTATTAGTCATATTGATTATTTAATATAATATTTGAAGTTTAAACATGTATATCTGGGCAATATCACATTGGGTATAAAAGTTGGATACCCCAGCCCTGGCCAGTGTGGCTCACTTGGCTGAAGCATCGTCCCACATAGCAAGTGGTCATGCGTCTGGATTGCAGGTTGAGTCCCTGGTTGGGGAGCGCACAAGAGGCAACCAATCACTGTTTCTCTCTGACATCGACGTTTCTCTCCCTCTCTCTCCCTCTCTTCCCCCTCTCTAAGAAAATAGTTAGATATAGTAGCATTTCCATTTTTGTTAAAGAGAATATAGAAAAATTCAAGTCAATCCTTGATAGGTGCAATAGTGTTTTACTTAAGAAAACACCAAAGGACTTCATAAAATCAACAGAGGTTCAGAGTGCAAAAGGCGATGGTAATACTACTCACACTCTTATCTATACGATTGAACACTTTTTATCACGATAGTAAGTACCCACACAGTTGTAAAGCAGCATGTTTTTGAAAAACGCTCGCTTTCAGAATAATAATAAACCAAGAAATTAGGTATGACTCGAGGTTTGGAATTGAAACGAAATTGTGCAACCTGTAGCAACCAGCAAATTTTCGAAGGCAGCGCATTGTCATAAAACGTGAGGGACTCTCTGAAAAGAGGAGCTTCAAAGATTAGAGGAAGAACTGAGGCGAGTAAGTTGTTTTCCAAGAACAAGAGATGATAAAACAGGTCCGGCTGTTTCATGCATTTGTGTTGACCTCTCATATTTTGGGCTGACCTCTCATATTCGCTCCGACAGAAACGGCTTGCGGAAGCCAGTGGCCACCGCGCCCTTGGCACTCTGCCCCCGCCCCCTCGCACACGTGCGCACACACACGTTCTTCCTCAGGAAAAGCATGGAGACGTGAAGAGTTTTCTTAATTGATCTGAAAACGCTAAAACATCTAGAATCCATAGTCTCTCTCCATTAATGCGGAAACCTTTACATTTTGTGAAGTCAGCAGTTTTCTTAACCAAGTCATCAGCCTAACGAAACAGTTGGTTTATTGAGCACTTCGGGGAATGGAGCCATCGGCAACTGTGCAGGGGAAGCAGTTCAAAGACTACAGACTCGCATTACAGTATCTATATCGTGTATATATTTGAGAAAGACAGGTTTTTACGTTATAATTTTGGGGGGAAATGTAGTATCAAATGTAATCAACAGTATTAATGTGACACCGTATTCTGGGATTGGGAGGAAACACAGAAATTCATAGAACAAATGCTGTTTATTTCAGAAAATACTCTCAATGAGATAATTTTGATAACTTTTAATGAAGGAAGCTTAACATTTCCCTTGATAATTATCCCTAAAGTCTAATATAGCTCAATCGAAGAGCTTTTGTTACATGTAATAAAATAGTTACTATAGTTTTTACCAGTATCTCCCAGAGAGACATGATTCCCATTTTTTTGAGTGCCTTAAAAGATAAATCTTACTGTCTCGTGACAAGTGTGAGATAGTCTGTGGCCATGGCCTGGTCTCTATCAGTTCAAATGGGCCGTATTTGCTAGTTCATTGCAGTGAGGAAGGGAGAAGAATCCCATGTGAACAGCTCATCACCATCAAATCAGTCACATAAGTCACATGAAACACTCTGACAGGTGAAAAATGGCCTGCGTATCAGTCTAGTTGTTTTGATTATGTAATTACGCCAAAGTATGCAGAACTATAACCAAATTTTTTTCACTCCCTCTTAATAGGGGAGTATTAAAGCTTTCCAGAGCAATAAGATGCTATTTTGCCCAGAATTCCAAGGGACACCTGACTCTTGTCATGGCCCAGCCACCCCTTCTTTGGCATGGCCAAGTGGTACAAATGACAGGAAACTCAAAATGGCACATTACTGTTAACTAGACTAAACCACAAACCCCCAAAGTTTGGTAAAGTGAACTGAGCAGGTGGCTTAAACGAGATTCAAGGGGAATTTATTCTTCCCCCACCAGATGGCCACAAGAAATGAAAGCAGCCAGTGTTCCTAGGTAAAGAAAAAAGAAAAAAAAAAGTAGCTTTCTTGTCCAGCAAGGTCCACACAATAGGAAACCAATGAGACACAATTATTTATAGGTAAATGTGGCCAATAGGGTGTGTCTCCAATCTGAGCCAATCAGGTTAGTATTTTATTCACGTGTTGAACAAAGGAAGGAGAAGACCGGGGACAGGAAACTTACTTCCTCTCTTGTAGGATTACAGGGTGTTGGAGAGTTCAGGCCCACTCTCCTACCCTGCAAAGACCCACAGAGGTGCCAGCTGCCCCCTCGGGGGGGGGGGGGTCCTGTCACAGTCCCAGTTCCACGTGTCTTCTCCGCAACAGCTAAAGGGGAAATCAGGAAACTCCAGACAAGGACTCCGACCCATCTGGGGAAACTCCCCAACAAAGAATCTCCAAGGCAACCATCTAGAACCGTAATCCTTTGCTCTGTAGGCAGAAACTTTACTTAATAGAACAACTTCAGCATTACCCTAGTGCTATTTACTGAGATGCATTTCCACTGAAAAAAAAAGGGAGTCTATTTTTTCAGTTTTCCCCACCTTTATTGAAGTATAAATGACAAATAAAACTGCAACACATTTAGGGTAGACACCACGATGATTTGATATTCATACACATTGTGAAAGATCTGCTGCCATCGGCTTAGTTATCTCACCCCGTCACCTCACACATTTATCTCTTTTTTGGTGATAACATTAGGGTTTCACTCTCTTAGCAAATTTTAATTATACAGTGTTATAATTATAGTCATCCTGTGTCCATCAACATGTGAATTGACCAAGATGTGGTATATACATGGAACTATTACTCAGCCACGGGAAAGAATGAAATCCTGACATTTGTGACAGCGTGGAGGGAGCTTAAGGTCATTATGTCAAGGGAAATAAGCCAACTAGAGAAAGACGAACAGTGCATGATATCATTTATATGGGGAATCTAAAAAGAAAAGTCAAACTCATAGAAACAGAGAGTAGAAAGCTAGTTGTCAGGAGCAGGGCACAGGTGGTAGAGAAAATAGGGAGAGGTAGGAAAAAGGTACAAACTTTCAGCTGTAAAATAAAAAATTCCATGCACCTAAGGTATGACAAAGAAAGTCTATTCTTACTGATATTTGTATGTCTGGCAATAAATGTTTGACGAGTGAATGGAGCAGTGAGGTGTACAATTAATTTTTGAGGTAAGAGTCATTTGAAGAAAGATATACAACCAAACACATTAAGCATAACAATTATTCATTCTGATTGGTAATTGAAAGATAATGACACAACAATTTGCATATTTTATTAATTATACATACATGGCTGTTTTTCAACTCAATATGAGAAGATGCAAAAGAGTGGCATTCATCAAGTAGAGTTCCAAAGGGATCTGAATATCATTAAGATTTTTTTAAAGTTTCCAAGCTATAGAATATGTCTAAATACAATAATTATAGAAATAATTGTAAGAGGACAGCAAAGCTTCCATCTTTAACACGGATACTTCCGAGATTCATTTAGTCGTTCAACAAAATGCAAATTCTTTGTTCAGGGCATGCTACTAAACATCAAGGTTCAGAGATAGAGAAAGTATACCCTTGGCCTTATGGAAATTCCACTTTTAGCAAGGTATGCAAATATCAGACAGAACAGTCTACAAATCTATGGAATTTAGAGGAAAAAGGTGTTGATTTTTATACACATAGAGTTGAGCGATTTGAGGGAACATTTTTATGTTATAAAGAATGATCAGGATTTTTCTCCATGTGACATTTGGTTGGGAGGGGGTTGGATATTAAGCAAAGCTGAGTAGGTGCAGACATAGATGTGGGGCAGTCAAGGGAAATCAAGATAAAGAACATAGCATAATGGAAGCATGGAAATATAGATGCTTTCTGGAAACTTTGTTCTCTGGTGGTTAAAGCAGATTTTGCTGGGAAGGAAAGGGGTGTAAAACTTGCAGGGGACAAGGTGGTGGAAAGTGAGACCTCACAGTAGACTGGGAACAGATTTAAATGTTCTCGGCTACCGTGTTGAGGGGTTCAGACTGCTAGCCCCTCAATGCTGAATCTATGATTAATTTCTACTTCCGAATCAGTGTTCTTGGCCATCCTCCCCAAGGACCTTGTTCCCAGTCCTTTGCTTCCTCTCTGGGATCATGTTTAATGAGTAATCTCCTTTAACATCCATCTTTTTTTCTTGTGTTTTTTCTTTAGTGTTTAAACAGCCAAATATCTTGCAAAATTTAAAAAAATGAAAACCTTTGGGTGACCCTCACCAATCATCATGCTCTCTTTTTCTCCCCTTCACTTCATGAAGATTGAGCCATACTTTCTTCTCTCCTCACTCCTAATTTCACTGCAGGTGAAACCCTCCTCCATGGTCACACCTTCTCTGTGCAAACACTATCACCGAACCTGCTGATGCCAATTCTAGGGGACACGTTCAATTCTTGTCTCAGTTGGGTCTCAGTATCACAAATGTTCTTTATGCTTTCTACCACCTTAGTATCGTTTGAGTTCATTTAACTTTTTTACCATTTATTCTCAGTTCCAAAGTAGAGTACTCCTCTGGCCATCATTTGATGTTGATGTTCTTCAGGACTCATCCCCTGGTTCACTTTTCTTGGCATTCTATACACTTTTCATGAGTAATTTCATATTCACTTACAGTTTCAACTGGCAAATATATATTTGAAATCTGTCTCTCCTGCTGGTCTTCTTCCAGTTGTAGATTCCTCCACCAAACAAACGCCATGTTGATCTATACATACCTACTTGGAGATACCACAATATATTAAACTCTACATATCTAAGAAATAATATAATACTCTCCCCAAACCTGCTCTTTCACATGCGTTCTCTAATCAGCTCGTGGCAGTACTACTCACGGCGTCATAACAAACCTATTATTGTGCTAGATGGCTTCATCTTCTTTAGTACACCATCTCTCAGAAAATTAATCCCCAAATTCTGGTGACTTCACTCATAAATATTTCTTCGTTTTATTCTTTTCTCTATGCAGATATCAACCTCATTATCTGTTTATTGCACAACTCCCCCCAGTTGATATCTTCACTCCCAGACATTTATTCCACTTACCAGCAAACCGTTAAAGTGAATCATCTAAAATACAGCTGTAAACTTTCCTAATTAAAACCTGTTATTGTTTCCCGATTACTCAGGAGATACATCCAGACTCCATGTCATGCTTACGCTTGCTTGTTTAAGACCAAGCAAAGGTTCCTCACTGAGATAAAATCTGTATAGTTCACTAAGACTGACAAGACCTGGCACGTGACATTCCTCCCTACCTCATCAGGTTTATCTGTTGACTCAGCCTGTAGATGGTGACCTCTGAGACTGCTGGGAGAACTTTCTTGCAGGTTCACTTTGTATCCTCAGCAGAATGCCTGGCATACGGTAAGCAACCAGTCGGTACTTGTTGAATGGCTGTGTAGTGTATGTGGTCTTCATAGTAGCTCATTTCTACTCCCTTCTCCATCCTTCTGAACCTCTGCTTCCTACCTTTTATGCTATGTTTGCAGAATAGTGAATTGCTTGCAGTTATTGAGAAACTCTTTGGTACACACCCTTGGATGCGTTTTCTCCAGTTTCTGTATCTGCCTGGATAACCACCTATGCTCCCATTCCTTTTGAGCCCGGATGACTTCTTAGGCCTCAGCTCAGGCGTGACTCATCCAGGAAAGCTTCCTGAACATCTAGGCTCAACAAAGCCTACCTCCATGGAGCTGATTGCATCATCAGCAAAAACACTCCCCATGTTATGTTGAAATTATCTCTTTTTGACCGACTCTCCACTCCCCCTTACACATCTATGTTCATCTGCCTTAAGGGAAAGGCCCATACCCTCTTATTCCACATTGTGTCTCATCTCCAAGTAAGGTGCATAATAAGTAGATACTTGTTGGAAGACCTTATTTTTGCATTTCATCCTTCAGGTAACAGGAATTTCAAGAGTATTAAACGTGAAAATAGCATGATCAATTCTGTGCCTTTCAATAATCACTTATCAGTTGGATTAGGATAGGCAGAGCCTATTAAAGCCTAATAAGATGACACAGTACAATCCATCCAGCAAGAGATGCTGAATTGAAACAGTGGAGCCGCGGTTGGGGGGCGGGGGTGTGGGGGGATAAGCAGTTAATAAGGACAGATCAGTAAAAGGATAGAAACTTTCAGTTGAATGAGGTCTGAGGGTCTGATGTGTAACGTGAAGACTGCAGTTGATATCACTTATTGTGTAATTGAAATCAAGACAGGGGAAGGTGGTAAACATGGGAGGTAATGGATGTGTTAAATAATGAAACAGGAGACGCCTTTCACAATGTATATCAAATCACATAGTACACATTAAATATTTTACAATAATTTCGTCAATTGTACTTCAATGAACCTGAGAAAAAGGAGCCAATAAGACAGGGAGGTCAGGTTTAAAAGGTAAAGACAGGGAAGAGGAACCAAAAAAGGGAGGACTCTGAGAAGGACAAGGTTTCTGATTTGATTGCCTGAGGGGACAGTCTCAGTACATCATCCATAAATGCAAAATGAGATATGGTGGGGCCACCAATGTGGTGCAATTCGGTATTCACAGCCTTTGAATTCTAGCCACCTCTCCTGTAAGTCAAAGAATATTTTCGTCTGCGTGTACATTCTCAGCCCTGCATTAGTTAATGTTGACTTTGCTTATTTGTGTATTCTGACGTTCTTATCAGGAGCGTGAAATGAGAATTTAAATACCTTTCATTTCTTTCAACCTACAGGTCTATTAGTCTTTCATGTTCATTCTGTATAATTTGAAATGCAACCAATATAGGAGGATAATTTTTTATATTTTACTTTCCTAAATGACAGTCCATTCTCTTAGTAAAAATAATCAATTTTACACATTTACTTCAATTGAGAGTATTGATTTTCAAATTTTATGAACCCTTCTCTTGACATCATATAATTCTACATAATTTCCAATTGCTTTCAATTCCATCATTTAGTTGAGCTTCATTCCGGTGACTAAACAATAAGTTCTGAGAAAATCAGAAAAAAATATAAAAGTCAATGCATTATGCTGACATAATATGTTTCCTCCTGACTACAAACTTGGATATACAGCAAAGAAAAAAATGTAATAAAACATTTTACTTAAAGTGGAAAAAATCTCAAAAATCATCAAAACAATTGAAATACTAGTCCATGTTAGATTGGTTCCATTTATCACTAGAATCAAGTGTTCAAAGGAGTATTTCATGAAGACAAAATGTCAGGCTGCGATCCTTGAAGACTTCCTGAGTGTGCCAATACAGGAAGACACAGTGTGAGGGGTAAAAGCCCAAGACCTGAAGTCAGCGGAGCTTGCTGAAATATCGCCTTTCTGGCAAGTTTCTTAATTTCTCTGAGCTTCATTTTCTCAAATATGTAAAAGGGGAAAAATAATTGAATTGGTTAAGACTTGATAAGATGGAAGTCTCAGAAAGGTGATTCAAATTAGTGTAAGTGTGAGAAGGAACTGACTGCTGTGGGGTTTTGAACATCATACCTACATAGCAGTCAGGATGACCTTTTAGAAGAAGGGTCAGCTTATTACTTTGCACGTGAAGTTCTTCTGGAACACAGCCATGCCCATTTATGTACACATTGCCTATGACTACTTTCACACCATAGCTGCAGAACTGTGTAGTTGTGAAGTCCACAGAATAGATGCCACAAAGTCTAAAATATCTACTCTCTGGCCCTTGACAGGAAATGCGTGTGCATCTCTGTTCTAGAAATAAATCAAGTCACGTTGTTCCCTACCTCAAATCCTCCAGTAACTTTCAAGCACAATGAAATCCAAGTTTGTTAGCCCAATCTTCCTCTCCATCCTCATCACCCCAACTTTCCTTCCCAGCCAGCTCATTCATCTGCCACTTTGCAGCCCTGTTTCCTGTTCCTCCAATGCAACACAGGCTTTTCTGACACTGTCCCTTTGCCATAGCTTTTCTGCAGGCCAAGAACACTCCTGTCCTAGCTCTTCAGGTGGCTGGCTTGTTTCACCATTCAAGCCTCAGCCTCCATGTCTTCTCCCAAGGGGAGATCGCTGGCACTGCATGCCACCCTTTCCATGAGAGCACTTACAACTACTGGTTTACTCCCTTTATTTTCTGCTTATCTCCTGGAGTTTGCAAGTTCTGTTGGAATGGGGTCCTTGTTTACCTTCTGTTCACTGCTAGTAGGCTCAGAACCCAGAGCCTGGCATAGAGGAGGTGTCTGTGAATACACTGAATGAGTAAAATCCAGGGGAAAAAATAATACGGTGCTAAACACTTATGAACACAACATATTTTTCTTCTCAACACTGCCTTGAGATCCATCCTTGTACTGTGACTGCCCTAACTCAGTGCCTTCATATAGATGGTGCACAGATTCTGGAGACACACAGCATTGCAGCTGTGCCCTTCACCACAGGTGTGATCATTGATAAAGTACTTTGCCTCGCTATTGCAATCTCTTCATTTGGGGAATGTAGATAGTGTAGCAGCTATTTCAAAGTGTTGTGAGGATTAAACAAATGTATGCATCTTAAAGGCTTCAAAGAGTGAATGGCTTGTGGTAAGCCCCAAACAAGTGATGGCAATTATCATCATCATCATCATCATCATCAATATCTTTAGACCAACCAATTACTGCCAAGAAGGCATGGCACAAAAGAACACAGAAGATTCTGCCGTGCCAAACTCTGAATCATGAGGTTTGCATGGGATTTGCTCAGAGAAAGCATGGTGACACCTGACAGTGATTTTCAATCTCATTTGAATGCCAACGAGGGTCAGTTCAGCAGGAAGACAACCACCTTATGTTGAATTCATTTTGACTGTCTGTATGGATTTGAGCGTGCCATTTTAATTATGTTTATTTCATTTCCTCATTTGTAAAATAGATTATTTCCAAGGTGACCCCATCATAAAAGTATATGATTCTTTTGTAACCACAAATCTTCATGTAATACAAAGGGAAAAAAACAAAAGAAATTGATTTCCTGCATAAATGTCAACAAATTCTAACTTTTTAAGGTAAGATGTGAGACAGCTTTTATTTTTATCCTGATTTATATTATCTATAATTATGAGCCTCACCAAATTCTTGCACTGTAAATTAGGTGCAATCCTAATCTTTTTCATGATCAGGGAAAGGATGTTAAATGTTTTTTTCAAGGTTGTTCTAAAAGTTATTTAAGAAGACCTGAAATTAAAAGAAAATTTCTTATTTTAAGTTTCTTGTCACGTCACCAAATTAGCTTTCATTCTCTCTCTGGCACTCACAGAATAGTTAACTTGGTAATAATTTCCTTTTCAAAAGTGTAGCCCTGGATGAAAAAACTATCCATCACTCCAAAGACATTTTAAAGTACTAAGAATACTGTCTGGATTATAAACTCCTAGGAGAATTCACTTCCTATAGACCACAAAATATATTCAAGTTAGCTAATAAAGAGCCAAAAGTTATTTCACACTAGGAATTAGGTGTCAAAGGGGAATTATAAAATGTAACTATTGCAGAAACCTCTTAATTTACATTCAGTGGCCTCTGCTACTTTCTGTGCAATTTGTCATGTAGATAATGATTTAAAGAGTTGCAAATACTTGTCTTAAGATGCCTATCCTCAATTTTTTGGTTTATTTTCTCTTTTAGATTTTAATTAACATTATGAGAACACACTTTGAAAAACAGCTAGCAAAAATTGATTTTCATATGCCATAAATCACATATATAAAACTAGTACTTATGTTGCATTGAAATTCTACATTTAAAAAAAAAATCTGACAATTGTTGATTTTTTTTCACCCACTAGAAAATGACTAAGAATATCAGATACGGGCATAGAAATAGAGGTAAAGAGATAGAGAGAAAGAGATCAATTTGCCTGACAGAATAAAGATGTGATGATAAAGATGTAACTTGCATCAATAGGTGGATTATTTTCATGAGTTCTAGTGTCTTTTAATGAAAGTGAGAATAATATTGATGTTAAAAATATAATGAACTTTATTATTACCATTTCGTGTTTCTTGGTAATTTTTATCCCTCTGAAACTTGGGGAGAAGAAAATAGGAGATCATTTTTAGGATGTGTACATCACTCAAGTGTGAAAGATGCCAATAGTCTTCGGCCCAGATAACTTTTAGAAACATCACACTTGATGTGACAACTACCCATCCTCAGCAGAATCCATAAATCAGGTCTCCGTTGGGAAAATCAGTCAAATCAATTCAAAACAAAACAAAACAAATTGCACAATTCCAAATTCGCAGCCACAATGCAACAAAGGGACATATTCTTAGCAGAAAAGAAAAATCAATAGGTATACATTCTGTAGGACGTGAATCTCGAAACCCTGCATTTCTCGTTTTCCACCATCTCTCAACATCTTTCAAGGGGTATTTGTCATTGTCACAGTTACGACGCCTTTCAAATAGAGACATGTTGCAGAATCCACCAGGAGATGAATTTGAATAGTATTTGGGCCAATTCATGCAACTGGCTTCCCCACTCAGCGGGAAAACCATCGCTCACTCAGGGTTTCTAAAGGGAAGGGGCAGAACCTGTCTTTGGTTGCTTGATTGGTTTCCTCTTTGCCCTACTCAAGAGTAACTAATGTCTTCACAATGTCTTCAACTGTTTTCACTCCTCTCTTCTTTCTCTGTTCCTTTCCTCCCATTTTTGTAGCTTTCTTTCTTCCTGTATTTATCACTCCCCTTTCATTCTTGCAGCAAAAGACAAGAGAATATGATTTGGAAGTAGTGCCTATGAATTGGCAAAGAAATGCCATTCCAATGCCTTTCTTTTTCCAACTTCTGACTGAATCATCTCTTTGAAGAAGGGCAAATACGCATTCAACAAAAGGTGTATGAAGGATGTATAGTGTTTATAGGAACACTTTTGCTTCGCTGGAGTTTATATCACAGTTTGGGGAATTTGAAACAAGAGGCTTATTTCCTGTTACCTTCCTAGGGAAAACCCACTATTTACCTAACATGATAAGATTAGGCCTAAAAATACCAAACTATACCTTCTGTATTTAAGGTCTGTATTTAAACTGTGAGCTAATTTGTGAAGACGAAAGTTTGGATTAAGCAATGGTCTCCATATTAGAATATAAAAATCCAAGGAGAAGGAGGTCATAAAACAATCCATTGAGAGTGCAGGAAGATTATATTTTACTTCATAACTTTTACTTTCTATTACTGTTTATCTTTAATAACACACTTAATATGCATGAGTGATAAAACAGAAATGTATGTATACATTAGTATTGTATATTTGAAGTTTGGGAAGACCATTGTATAAGAGTATCTTCTGTATTAAAAATATTATTTTTAATCACGTTAAAGAAATCTTCTGATAATGTTCTTTTCAAGATTTGGGGTGGTAAATGGACATTTGTGTAAGTTTTGACTATTTACAGACTTGCCATTATCAACATTTGGGCTTAATCATAATCTTCCTTCTAAAGCTATAGATAGATCCCCGTGTGTGACTATTGATCATAGTAAGATGAATAATTTAACCACAAAGCAGACGGCATTTTCATTTGTATTAATCTAAGTTCACATCAGTTTCTCCCCATTGCTGGTTATCCACGTGGGTGGCATCAGAACTTTAGTCCGTGGACTTGTGGAAGACACACTACTGACTAAAAAGCATCTTCTGAACAATACTTGTCTGGAAACCCTGAGGTAGCTCTCACCACTTGCAGTAGAAACCACGTGGGAGGGTGCATTATAAAGCATAAGGTTCTCTCTTCCCCTCGTGTGAATAGCAAAACTGAGATCTTTAATTTCTTAGTTATATGTTTGATGAAGGTTCGTAGATTTTTAACATTCCTCTTGCATAAAAAATTACTACTGATTTCAAAATCATTTTCTCAGTCACCATTGTGATTCTTGGTAGACCAAAAATGAATCTTAACACAATAAATGCAATACCAAAGGTACTATTAGGAGAGAATCTTCCCTATATCATATCAGGGAAATAGAAAATGTTAAAAAATGATAGCCAAGTATAAAATATTAATCTAATACTGCCCCTTACCAGCTATAAGATTGTGGGTGAATTTCTTCCCCATGCCACACCACATCTTTCTCATTGGAAAAACTTAGATGATCATAACCTACTGGAAATGTTTTTGTGTGATGAAAGTCTAGAACACACTTGACAATCAGTAAAGTGTAGCTGCCGTAGTTACTGTCAACACTGTCATTATGTTGGCAATGGAGGCTTCGCACAAAAAGACAAGTATTCACCTAGTGTGTTAGAATCATTTGGAGTGTAGATACGTACTGTAGGAACAGATATTTTAAACTGAATTTATTGGGGTGACATTGGTTAATAAAATTATATAGGTTTCAAGTGTATAATTCTGCAATATATTATCTGTATATTGTATTGTGTGTTCACCACCCCAAGTTAAATCTCTTTCCGTCACCATTTATCACCCCTTTACCCTCTCCTACCTCCCCCACAGTAACCACTACACTGTTGTCTGTGAGGGTTTTTGTTTGCTTGTTTGTTTAGTCCCTTCAGCTTTTTCACCCAGGCCCCCTCCCTTCTCCCCTCTGTTTTAACTGAAAGGGCTCATTGATAGTAACGTAAGAGGAATTTTGATTACTACAGAACTAATTGTCATAGAGTCTAGGGGAGATAGAAGCATATGAGCTTCAATATCTCTGATCTTCCGTGACAAGAAAACTATTAAACATCATATCCCAAGTGGTAACTGAGAGGAAATGAGGATGAGGTGGACAATCTAAGCTAATTCAGGATAAATAAAAGAATGTGCTACTTTGTCACAGAGGCTATGGGCTGTTGAACTGGACCTAAGTTCAAATCTCAGTTTACCCACCTGAACATGGGATGCTAAGGAAGCAGCAATACTAACAGGCTGGTTTTCTCTTGGCAAAACACATCCCTTATGTCCAGTTTTAAAGGGCTATTGGGAAGACCAAATGAGAGAACATCATTGAAGATGCCCAGTAAAAGGCTTAATAACTTCAGGTGCTGTTTAATATTAATTAGTTTTTTTCTCCCCCCTCCATAGAAATGCTTGTGAACTACTGTGCAAGTTCATAAATAACACATTTCAAAAAAGTGAGATGTAAATATAGAGAGTGTAAATAAGCAATTGGCCCAGGGAAAGATGCCCACTTAGCAAAAGACTCCTTGAGATTTAGGGAGGAAATTTAAATTCCCTATTTAGCTAACAGACATTGATGGAAGACAAAGGTAGTATCAAGCAGCCCTGAAAACATCTTGCTTTTCCTCTTTTGCTACTCAAACTAATTACTAAAGACCGCAGAACCATTTTGTTAATTCACCCAATGGGGAGCTCCGCTGTAAATTACTGAATACCCCAGATTAGTCACTAAAAAAGTCAGTCCCATAAAAAAAAAAGAAACATGATGGTGCTGAGATATAGGAGACAATATGCTCATTCTGTAATTGCTGCTGAATTTTAATTAATATGGATAATCCTTTATTACGTGTATATGAATGTTCTTTGACACATTTAAAGTAATATCAGATGCCTCACCATTTCCACTTTTGACTAGAATCATTACCTAAACACCAAAGAAATCAACTAAGGAATCTGGATGACTGGCATATATGAATGTATGCCATATTCATATTTTTAAGGAGTTTTATTATGAACCAGAGTGCCACAATCACTGCTAAGGTCACATGAGCTCAGCCAGCCACAAAGCAGCCACAGCATTATTAATTGGCTCACATAGACTAGATTTTCCATCAATAATGATCAAAACAGCTGAGGCAATCATGGAATAATCTGCTGTCTGTTAAGACGGCGGCAGTACATAGTTCAGCTCTCTTCAGACTGTTCAGTTTTATACGAAAAGGCATTTACTATCCACTAGACCAAGGGTGTTGAAATGAGGTAGTCAGAAATGAAAGCCAAGTTTGTGCAAGAAAGCAAACCGTTACTCCAGGACTCAGAGCGCTCACACACTTAACGGGGCTGTAATAGAAACGCCTTATCCACGTCTGATCCACTCACATGAACTTATTTGATAACAAACAATTTATTCTTGAAGAGAAGGCCCCGAATTCAATTTCTATCTCACACTCCAAGTAAATAAGAAAAGACTGACAATCCTCCTCCACAAATCCCCACGATTCTGTGTTCCTTTTGGTTCTACCAGGGAAACAGCAGGGCAGAAAATGAGGTTTGCTCTGCCGAGGGGCTACGTAACAAGAAAGTTTGTTTCTGAAGTACTGCAGAAGATCAAATATATCAAGGAGATGGGTATGACAGAAAAAAAAATATTTGCGGAACACTAAAGAGGATTCAAAGGAAAAGAGAGTACATTTAGTAAAACCTTTTAATTGGAAAATAATTACCTAGTCATTAAGAGCACATGGAACAAAGATTGCTGTTTTAAGATTATTTGGGTTTGAAGAAAGTAAAAATTGTCCTTAAATTTATTAAATGTATTCCAAGCTGATTTTTCATGCTGCATCGTGTACTTCCTATGACATGTCTCTCGTTCACTTGTAAGAAGTATGTGACTTACTAGCGCACAGACCAGTAAGTGGATAAACTGCTCTGGGTCTCTGCCCAACACTTTCTTACAAGTTTCTAATGCCTGCGCTTCCTATTGATATGGCTAGAACCCCTGTGACAACAAAATCAGGCTGCTGATTTCCCTGCCCTCGATGTTATTTTGTCAAACACTGGGAACAGACCTAAATATGAAAATTCCCTAATTAAGGTGACTATGATAGTTTATTCTATAATTTTCCCACTTTTCTCCTTTCATAGATTGGCAAAACATCTCATCAGTCCATGCCTAGGAAAGAAAATTCCCCAATTCTTTTAAACGGTTTAACAAAGGCTGCGTCTTTTTTAATCTCCTAAGTGGGGATCAATGCTAGAAGGAATAAATAGATACTCCCCTCGAAGGAAATTGATATCAAATGATCCTAAAAAGTCATCTTTGGTGTGGTATCAATCATTTGCTTAATTATCCCCATCTTCGGTGCTCTTTGGATTTTTCAGAGACAACAATGCCAGAGAATACAGAAGGCGCCCTTTGTTCCTTGAATTAAGGGCTCTTCCGCTGCCTGTCTTTCCCCCTCATTTGTTACATCTAACAATCTGGAAATGAATGTGCTTAATAGGCTTTGTCTGTGAAGAGCTTCGTTCTTTTTTTGCAAAGGAAGCAATAGCCGTGGAATGGTCTCCTCCTGCACTCCACCTTTTGACAGCGCGGAGTCGTTATTTATGAAAGAAGTTTAATTAATGCCCTTGGATAAACTGTTAACCTTTGAAATGGTTTCCTGATGCATGGAGGCCCTTTCTCTTCTGCCAGGAATTGATTTTGGAGATGGCCCTGCCTCCTCTTGACTTTTGATTCAAAGGGAAGAAGAGACCATGTGAAGAAGCGCAGCAGGGCGGGGGTGAGAGCCCTGTGAAGGGCAGTGATGAAGGCTTTGCCTCACTCTCTGGAAAATACAGATCACTGGAAATGTGTGGAATCGACTTCAAAGGGAGATGGTGGTTTTACAAAGAGACAATAATATCATACCATTGGAACAGAACAATAACACTGAAAATATGAGGCAGTTTTCAAATTGACTAAAACAAGGCTCTCCGATTTCTGATAAAATAATAAAGATTAAAAAAGAAGAAGAAGAAGAAGAAGTGCATAGACAATGGATATGCCAAGAGGGGAAGAAAGGACACAACTTTTAAGCTACTAAATTTTATTATATTTTCCTGGCATGGCTCCCAGAGACCTTTTCAAAGAAAACGATGCCAAAGAATTATTCTTTAGAGGCTTTACTCTTATTAATGGAGTTATTGTTCAATGCACAGTTGTTTAATGGGACAGATGTTTTTTAATTAAATGCTATTTTAGGGAAGTGGTTATTGCCTAGCAGAAGCAATCTTTAGGGCCAAGTATGTAAGAAAAATACTGCAGACGTTTCCTCATGTTTGTTACCTTTTCCAATAGTAATTCTTGGTAAAATGAAGTTACTGTGATCTCCAATCTGTTTCCTAGGAGAACCATCGATGAAGATTCCCCAGTTTTGTTACACCAATTCTGGCCTGCGAAGAAGAAAGACTATCTTACTTGCACGGAAATGACGGAAAACACAATCTGCCACTGAGAATAATAAATCAAACTATGTTCTCAGTTTTTTCATTACGGCCTCGTTTTTAGATTTTCACGTAGAAAACTTCTTTTTCTTCTGTACTCATGAGACACATTGCTTATTAAATTAATAAGGGCCAAGGAACAAAGATCTGAGTAGAATAACAATTTGGATCTCATTGGGTTATAAAATAATCCCTTGCTTCTCACGCAAATCATGAGTGTTAAGCTGCCTGTGGCTTCATGAGAAATACCACCATGCCACGTTTCCCCTCTACAACCCTGGATTTTGAAATTAGGAGGCAGAAGTGAGCATGGCCATGTTGTCTACCCCCCTATTTTTAGCCAGCATGGCGCAGTTGGTTTTTAAAATCTCACCCTGTGGAGAATGATAAGGATTAGTTAGAAGTAAAACACTCTTTTGGTCAGGCCAGCACCTTCCAGCTGCTTCCCTCCTCATTCATCAGGAGCCACAACAGAGCCCTCTGGTGATCTGGTCACTCCTCCCCTGGTGAGGATCACCCAGCCCACCACTGCTCTTCCACATGTTCTATTCACAAGGCTGTTTCAGATAAGTGCAGCTCAAGTGATGTCACCTGGCTGTAAAATAAAGAAGAAAAGATAAGACAAATTTTGAGTCATGAGTTCCTCCAAAGTGGGATAGACAGAATTTTGCAGGCACTGGAGTTTCTGCAATTTGAGCAAGGAGTCAATCTCCTGCAGGCATCTCCTTGTTTTAAGGTTCCTTCTGCATTTCATCACTAATATCCAGGATCTTAGATGCTAAAGGACCACACAATGCAATCTCTCTTTTGCTGATGAGAAAATATGAGGACAAGGGAGCAATAATTTTTCCCAGCAATACACAGCTTCTTAAGAAACAGCACAATGTCTAAAGCATTCAATTCTCTAAATTCTTAGTCTGAGGTTTTTACCAGTACATAAAGGGAAATATAATCTTGATGTATAACTAGAATGGAAACAGCCAGAAATGGGATTTTACCCTATCAATGGTAATAGACTGTGATGGAAAGTGTTTGCGTCTGTCCAGCACATACTAAGCACTGAAAAAGAATATCACTGCGATACCATGGCTACTGAGGCTTCCTGAGAGTTTTTAGGAAGGTGAGACAAGGGAAGAGTCTAAGTATTTCCTCTTCCCAGAAATGCACAAAAAGACCAGAATTAAATTAAGATCTCAGTTTGGCATTGATCTTTATTCATTGACCTGTAAAGAAAATTAGTCACCTTTCTAATTTTCCAGGAGACAGGAAACATCATGTTGTCTTTTCTGAGCATTTTCTAACACTCTCATCTTCTGGAATTATAGTTAAGAATGGAGGTTTGTCATGGCCACTGGAAAAAAAATAATGATTCCAGTCATCACTTTTAACATAACTTATTAAGCACCTGAATAAATTACTGACACCTAGAATGCATATATTTGGTTACATCCTCTATTGCTCCTAATTTCCTTTTCTGTATGTCACTGTAGTTTATAACATACATGTAAAATACCAATTTTCATAACTTTTTTTCACCATCTATACTGTGAACTGTCAAGGTCAGTGGTTCTGGAACTTCAGCGTGCATCATACCGCTGATTCCCACTCCTGGAGTTCACACTTCAGTAGTAGGTATGGGGTCCAAAGGTATGCGATTCTAACACCCTACCATGTGATACTGATGCTGCTGATCAGGAGACCACCATGGGAAAACCATTAAGAAATGGCACTTGAAAATTGATATGTAAAATTAGTAAATATAAATATAGGATGAAAAAATAGTTCCAAGAAAGCATATTAAAAAGATAAAATGATTTTTAAAAATTTGAGAAATGATTAAGGAAATTAGAAGAATAGGCACTCCAGAGACAGAAAAAGAAAATGAAGAAGAAAACATCTGTATTAGGAAACATACTGATACAAAGGATGTGCTAGTTTTCTAGAGCACTAATTAATTCATCAATGACCAATATTATATTACATTGACTTAGTGAAAATTGTGAAATAATTATATTCATATCATGCTTCTTAAATAAGATGGAAATAGATAATGTCAACAGTTTAAAAGTCAAGTATTAGCCTTATAAGCATATTATTGAGAGATATAAAGACTTACCACCAACAGAATGAGCTAGAGGAATCAAATGTCTTTTATTCTAGACAGTAATGACGAAGCAGAAAGAAGACAGACATTTTCTACTGTTGTCGGTGGAAATCAGGCTCTTCCACAGGATCGCGAGGAAAGCATTCCAAGGACCCACACACAGGAGACGGTGGTGTTGCAAGATGATTTATTTGGGAGGAACTATGCCCCAGGGTTTTCAATTTTCTATCTCCCTCCATCCACCCTAGAAAAAGTCCGATCACGTCCTCAGCAAGGCCAAAACAAAAGCCAAGGTCTAGAATTGCTGCTTCGTATTAAAGCTTAGTCCTTTGGAGCCCGTGCCCTCTTCCACAGGGCCTGGTAGCTGCTGGACTGACAAGGGGCGTGTCCCCTGGTGAGAGGGAACGTGTGAATTCATGGGGTAAGGCATGTTGTTGAGCAAGAAAGAGAGACAAAAAGAAAGACAGAGACACAGACACAGAGAGGGAAAGCTTTTTTCTTCCCCTGGCTTGGGTTTGGGGCAGACCAGGTGTTTTTTCAAAGTGATCAACTTGCCAAGCTTTTATGGACTTTTTGCTGGGTCACCCGGTAGTTAGAATGGCAGGCCTCTATGGTCAAGGCCCCTCTCCCTGCTCCACGCTCCCCCCAACAACCCAATCCTGGAGGGTGAACAGTGCTCCTGGGGAGATTTTCTCTGCTCTTACTATTGAGTCTCCTAGGCAGCATCCCTTGGAGTATGGGAATGAGTCTGTAAATGTTACAGCTTTCTGGTCAAACAAGCAGGCTCACGCTCCCTAGTTTAGTAAGCTCAATGTTTAATTTCCTTTGCTTCCTTTTTTATTAACTAGTTAACTACCTACAGTAACTCTACTATATATACTCTACTTTTTACTATTTAAGCCTTTACTATATGCATGTATTACTTAAATGAAAATAACAGTTTATCTTAAAAGTACATCAGTAAAAACTTACACTTTGAAAAACACACAAAAGAGCATATGATTAATGTTTGGGTATTCATAATAATAGAAAATTTGACAGGTTGCATTTATCATTTCAATCCCCTTTCTCCCATAATCAATGTGCCTTTCTTCCCAGTTCTTCCTCCTGTCCCTGCATGAGACTAGGGAATTTTTTAGAGATTTTAACCACAGAAACTGCAGATGTGGGAGAAACTGGGCACAAGAGGCCTGCAGAAAGCAAAGCGACTCACTCACGCTCGTGTAGAGGAGGCATGATTTCTTTTATTCTTTAGACAATAAAATTTACAGAATACATTAGTATTGTTTATTACACAAAAATCCATTTTATAAAATGGGTTTCCATCCTTAATCTGCAAACACTCGTATGAAAGGTATTTAATAAACACGGCATCCTGTTACTTAGCAGACAGGATGCTGCATAGCAGTTAAAAGAGAGCACAATTGTGAAGTTAGAAATCTGGATTTGAATGTCATTAGCCCCCATTGCCAGTAATGAGGCCTGAGGTGTGTTCTTTAACCTGTATGTCTCAGCTATTAAATGAGCGCCATAATAACGACCACATGGTAGGGGTGGTCAGCACGCAAGACCTGAGTTCAATGTTTGGCGCTACGTGACCAAATAAATTTGAAGTCATAGAATTGCCAACTATAGTCTTCATAACTCTCATTATTCCGGAAGAACGTAGGCTAGGAATAATGTGAAGGAAATTCATGATTATAAGTGAAATAGCCCCCAAATCTAATTTTTGTCTTTGTTACAGCTTTTGCCTCCCCCCCAAAATGTGATTATGAATGATAATTAGAATTGACTGATCTGGGTTGACAATCTTTCTGTCTGGTATTCTCCATTAGAGTGGTAACACTAGACAGGGAATAAGAAAGAGAACCAACGACCAGATACTTTAGGAGCTTCAGGAGAAAGACTCGTTCTCGAGTGGTTCCCAGGGGTGAAGACTGGTTCTCAGAACTTTGAGAACCTGGTGAGTTGCTTCTGAACTTGCATTTCTCTTGCATGGCTGTTGAATTACAGTGACCTAGAAAACAGATTGTCTGAATAGCATTTTGGCTCTCAGTAAAAATAAGATTTTATTCTTCCCTAAGTGTTTCCAGGTTTTATTTCTTTTAAGGGCTAGAGAGGAGGTGTTTTAAATAGATAGATGGAAATCTAAGACTATCCTTTCAGGCTTAGTCAGCAAATCCTTTGAGTGGTGACCTTTAGACAGCAGCGCAAGGCTGATGAATTTTTGCAAAGGTGTGAAACTGAGTGATAGGAAAAGGAGCTGTCCCTTGGGCTTTTTGAAGAGGAAGGGAGTTTTTCCTTGTGACTGTATCATTTGTTAATAATAGAGGCTTGCTTTAATATGAACAAAGTGTTCATTAAAACCGAAAAGTGAGTGACTTACAAGACACTGTGGATATAAATATTATGCCCTTTTTTAACTGACAAGTGAAATCAAGCAAGAAAGGTGAAGTGCAGTCCCATAGGCCACACAGTAAGTGTCAGGAACATTCTTCAAAAGTTTTGATCTTGAAGTTCCTGTCAGCATTGACTTTTCACATCCAGTACCACTTGCGCTGGTCTTGATTTCAATATGGAGCCAATTTGCCTCTTCTGAGAAGGAATTTCTGTAATGATAGGAGAATTTGTGAAGCCTCAGAGGATGTTCTCTTTCAAAAATCATTTAATTTAAAAATCACAGAACCTGCTATGAAAGCCAGAAAGAAAATGAAACATGATTAATTAAGCATGTAAACTAACCGAAGAGATGTACAGTGGTTTTGATACTGTAATAGCCATCATGGTCAATTTGTAAAACGTCAGAATTTACATCACAGAACTGCAAATCAGGCAATTCAAATAACCTCTTTAGAAGTGAGCGTGGTATAGTCAAGACAGGTACATTCCAAAGATACTAGGATACAGTTTAGGTTTCTAGCTAATATCCTGCACATTCAGAAAGTCTACCAAATGTTTTCCAAAGAGTAATTTAAATAGACGTGGAAAATGAATACTTCCTCTACAAAGAATGCTTATATGTTCCAAAGATATTTCCATAGTTTTATTACTAGAACTTTATTCAGATGACAAGTTTATTTCTGTGTGTGCATGCATACACGTGCTTGAATGAGTCTGTCGAAATGCACTAAGAGCTGAATCTCCACAAAAATTAGCCATTTTCTGTATAAAACTGGCATATTTTTCAGGATAGTTTATTTGTGAGATATTTGATTCCATCTAACAGAATTCTACCTATAGAATGTGCCTAGAGCATCAAACTTTACAAACCACTAAGATCTACATTAATGATCTTTATCTCTACAACTAATTTCATATTTCCTTCCCCTAAATATTGTATAGAATAAGGATTTGTTGGCAACAACAGACTAAAAGAAGGTGTTTTAGGGTTAGGTTAAAAAAAAAACAGTATTGGACCATTATGATATGCGTTGCCTATAACCTATTTAGGAGCTTCTTAATAATATTTGTCCAGCTTTAGATGAATAAATTGTATTTTAAAATGTCTTATAGACAAAGGAGGCATGAAGGTCCGGATGACAGCGTATCAAGTGACATCATTGGGAAAGTGACAATAGTGACCAAGATTCACGGGCAGTCAACTAGCTAGTGATTTTAGAAACCTCTGTATAAGACTGAAAATTCACACACACACTAAAATTGTACATAGGACATCCCTCAAAACATTTGCTCCATTGGTCCAGAAGACCAAATATGGTCAGATCTAAGGAATACCACAAAAGCTTCCAAAAAATAGAACTCAAGAACAACCATGAATTAGATGTCTATAAAGAATATGATTCCACCTTCCTGTGCTTTATACTAGCCTCTATTCTCTCCTGTAGCCACTCCAACCCTTCACTTCCTTCCCCGTCTCCACTCCTTGCACAGATATACAGCTCTCTTTCAGTTTCTCTGCTTCTTTTATTTCCATGAGGGAAAAGAAAAGAAATAGAAAACGGAAAGTGCATAGAACAAAGATAGGACAATACGTAGTAAAGTGGCCTTATCTAATTTAATATTGTTTGTTTTGAAATGTTCACCCAGACACAACAACTGCAAATTTCCATTTATATATACTCTGTGGATAGAGAAATATGTTGAGCTTCAAAAGTCCGTGGATGATGTTAACTTCCATCACAATGCTTCCATCCCATCCAAAATCTCTTCACTTTGTTTGTAAAACTGATCACATCTATTATTGTAGTTTATAAAATGTGGATGTTTAGGGGAAGCCAAATTCTGCAGATATTTTATGTTCTTAAAACCCCTGGCCCCATAACAAATAGATTTCCATGGCCCAAATTCTCCAGCTTTGAATGCAAAGATTCCCTTTACTATGTAAGAATCTTCCATGGTAGCAGGCTGACACATGCTCTTTTTCTGAAATATGTCTTGATGTATATAATTCTAAGAATTCTAGTTCCAAGTGGTATCAAAGGGAAGTTTGTGTGAATACACACTTTGAAATCAGGCACTGTCCTATTACAGTGTCTCCAGAGATTTACTTGTGCTTCACTGTTAACTCTGAAGTGAGGCTAGAATGGAAAGATAGGGTAGATTGTTGCAGGAAGAAAGATTTATTATTTTGTTAGTTTATCTCTAATTATGTATTTTTAAGTGTCCAAGTTGTTCTTGTGATTTCAAAAACTAGTGAGCAGTAAATAATAAATTAGGAGCAGTTGAGAAATTAAAAAGATTCAAGCAGATAATAATTCTTTAAAAGTTCAATGTAATGCCTTTAGAGCATTTACTGTTAGATTAATCAAATGGTTTTAATCAGTATATTTAATGTATGTTGTTTATTAACACATATTTCTTGAGGATGAACATCCACACTTCACAGTTCACACGTACAACATCAGCATTTACGATCTTTCTGATACCCCACTATCAATTGTATAGGTAACCTTCTCTTATAACCTTCTCTTATAACCTTCTCTTATAACTCTTCTCTTATAACCTCTTTTATCACATCAAAGTGCTCACCCTGATATTAAAAGGAATTAAACAGAGATTAGAAATTAGAAAGAAATAGGTCATAATCTGCACATTTATACCACAGCTCTGAAAACATTGTATTGAAATTATAAATTTACATCCTATGCACTATAAAGTGTGCATTATAAATGTATGCATCGCTTTTCCCACCACACATTAGATGATAAACTTCTTGAATGCAGGTGCTCAATTTTAGCTGACATGGAAACTAGTAATGTGTCTACATAGTAAGAAAGCTAGAATGTTTTTTCCTGAACTAACTTAAATTGATGAAAAGAGGTTATTTCTCCATACTCTCAAGTAGTAGTGGTTCTATATATAGTAAACACTGGACCACCAAATTACTTTTTATTATTTTTTCCAGTTCTTTTTTCAATATATTTTATTGATTATGCTATTACAGTTGTCCCATTTACCCCCTTTCTTCCCCTCAACCCCCACCCCCCCATTCTCCACCCTTTAGTTTTTGTCCATAGGGCATACACATAAGTTCTTTGTCTTCTACACTTCCTATACTATTCTTAACCTTCCCCTGTTTGTTTTCTACCTACCGTTTATGCTACTTATTCTCTGCACCTTTTCCCCCTCTCTCCCCCTACCACTCCCCTATTGATATCCCTCCATGCCTTATATAAATCCCTTTAACATTTCATATAATAAAGGCTTGGTGATGATGAACTCCTTGAACTTGACCTTGCCTGAGAAGCACTTTATCTGCCCTTCCATTCTAAATGATAGCTTTGCTGGATGGAGTATTCTTGGATGTAGGTCCTTGCCTTTCATGACTTGGAATACTTCTTTCCAGCCCCTTCTTGCCTGAGAGGTCTCTTTTGAGAAATCAGCTGACAGTCTTATGGGAATTCCTTTGTAGGTAACTGTGTCCTTTTCTCTTGCTGCTTCTAAGATTCTCTCCTTATTTTTAATCTTGGGTAACATAATTATGATGTGTCTTGGTGTGTTCCTCTTTGGGTCCAACTTCTTTGTGACTCTCTGAGTTTCCTGGACTTCCTGAAAATCTATTTCCTTCACCAGCTTGGGGAAGTTCTCCTTCATTATTTGTTCAAATAAGTTTTCAATCCCTTGGTCTTCCTCTTCTCCTTCTGGCACCCCTATGACTCAGATGTTGGAACGTTTAAAGATGTCCTGGAGGTTCCTAAGCCTCTCCTCAGTTTTTTGAATTCTTGTTTCTTCATTCTTTTCTGGTTGGATGTTTTTTTCTTTCTGCTGGTCCTCTCCGTTGGTTCGAGTCCCAGTTTCCTTCTCATCCCTATTGGTTCCCTGGAGATTTCCCCTCATTTCCTTTATATTATCCTTCATTTGTTCAAGTAATTGCAACAATCTTTCTTTGAATTCTGTGAGCATTCTGATTACCAGTGCTTTGAACTGTGCTTTTGAATTTGATAGGTTGGCTATCTCTTTGTCACTTAGTTGTATTTTTTCTGGAGCTTTGATGTGTTCTTTCATTTGGGCCTTTTTTTTTCCTCAGTGGGCCTGTTACTTTAAGGGGCAGAGCCTTAGGTGTTCACCAGGGCGGGGTAACACGTCACCGTGTTGTGATGCTATCTGTTGAAGGCGGGGCCTGAGAGAATAATGGCGCTTGCTCTGCTCTCCGCACCTCTGCAGCTACCCACAAGCAAGGTGGGCCCTTCTCTGCTGGCTCCGGGGTGAATGGACGGGCCGCACAGTTCCAAGTCCCTGTGGGTCTCCCCAACAAACTCTCCTGTGAGGCCGTGAGTTCCTCCCGCTGCAGCCTCAACCCCCACAGGTGTTTCCAGTTGGTGGTTTGAGGCTTTATTTCCCTGCGTTGGTGGGCCACGTGGCCTGTTCCGCTCCCCAGCTTTTCCTCCCGGTTTATCTGCGTGAAAATGAGGGACCACCCAGTCCACCAGTGTCAGCCCCGGTATCGCCAAGTGCGCCTGCCGTGTTTTGTCCAGGCGCGTCCCCCACAGCCCCCTCCAGGCGGCTGGAGCGTTGCCGGTACCACTCCACAAACCGCGTCTTGCCGAGTGCTCTCCACCCTGCTTACCGGTCTGGATGAACGTATCTTCTTTAACTCCTTGGTTGTTGGACTTCCACTCAGTTCAGTTTTCTGTCAGATCTTGCTGTTTTTTGTTTTTTAAATTGTTGTTTTTCCTCTTTTGGTTGTGCAAGGAGGCACAGTGTGTCTACTTATGCCTCCATCTTGGCCGGAAGTCCCCAAATTACTTTTAAATAATAGCTAAACTCTGTTACCTAAAACATTGACTGGATTTTACTTTACACAGATGAACTAAAACTTAAAAACGTCAAGTGACAGTATGAGGGACATCAACTGGCATCCACAGAAGCTTATGGAATTGACACTAGGCAACAGCTACACCGTTGTGAGTCCATTGGCATGATATTTTTCAAAGGGTTTTTTAGTAAGTAAATACCTTACAGTAGAACTGAAAACATTACATGTGCTCTAAATTTATTATTTTAAATAACCAGTAATAATTATTTTAATATTTTTATGTTATTAATATTTTTTAAAGATTTTATTTATTTATTTTTAGAGAGAGGAGAAGGGAGGGAGAAAGAGAGGGAGAGAAACAGCTATGTATGGTTGCCTCTCACATGACCCTCACTGTGGACCTGGCCCGCAACCCAGGCATGTGCCCCAAATGGGAATCGAACCGGGACCCTCTGGTTCCCAGCCCACGCTCAATCCACTGAGCTACACCAGCTGGGCTGTTTTTAATATTTCTTATTGTTCAAGTACAGCTATCTCCATTCCCCCACACACACTCCTCCCACCCCCACCTTCAGTCCTACCTCCTTTTGGTTTTGTACATGTGTCCTTTATACATGTTCCTGAAAGCCCTTCCCCACTTTCCCCCCATTATTTCCTCCCACCTCCCCTCTAGTTCCTATCAGTTTGTTCTTAATGCCAATGTCTCTGGTTATATTTTGCTTGCTTGTTTGTTTTGCTGCTTAGTTCCACTTTTACATGAGATCATATGGTATTTGTGTTTCACCGCCTGGCTTATTTCACTTAGCATAATGCTCTCCAGTTCCATCCATGCTGTCACAAAGGGTAGGAGCTCCTTCTTTCTTTCTGCTTTGTAGTATTTCATTGAGTAAATGTACCATGGTTTTGGGATGCACTCATTTACTGATGGGCACTTAGGTTCGTTCCAGCACTTGGCTATTGTAATTTGTGCTGCTATGAACATTGGGGTGCATAGGTTCTTTTGAATAGGTGTTTTAGGATTCTTAGGGTATAATCCCAGCAGTGGAAATACTGGGTCAAAAGGCAGTTCCATTTTTAGTTTTCTGAGGAAATTCCAGACTGTTTTCCACAGTGGTTTCACCAGTCTACATTCCCACCAACTCCAAAATATATAAAGAACTCACAGGACTCCACACCAGGAAGACAGCCCAATTACAAAATGGGCAAAGGACCTGAACAGACACTTCTCTGAGGAGGATGTACAGAGGGCCCAGAGATATATGAGAGAATGATCAGCATCACTATCTATCAGAGAGACGCAAACTAAAACCACAATGAGATACCACTTCACACCAGTCAGAATGGCCATGATAACCCAATCAGCAAACAGCAAGTTCTGGCAAGGTTGTGGAGAAAAGGGAACCATAATTATTTTAATATTTTTGTAAAAGATGCCTTCATTTCCCTTCCACTAAATGGTCGAAATCTTTCCATTTTAAAATTTGGACTTCCTTGGTCTTGCATTCATTCCACCACACATAAATGAGCATAAAAGAATTATATAGCTAATTTTTCAGATAGACAGCTGCATTGTGAAGAGATTTTACACAGGAATAGAATATTTGGCATGGAAATTTTTCTCTTTCCATCAGAAGTCAAAGTAATCTTTTTTTCAGTCCTGTACAAATAGGACCCACAAGGCAGGCTGTGATGTATGTGTTGGGGGTGGGGGTGACTGGGGTGAGGATATAAGAGTGGTCAAAGGAAATTACCAGCCCAGAACCTGCCTATATTGCATGTAATACAAACCCTGCTCGTCGTCCCTGCTGAGAAACTCACAAAACATTGTCACTAGAATCCAAATGTTCTTCTCAATGATCTTGTCCACTGAAGAGCAAGAAAGTGGCACATTTTATGTAACAGATCATGCAGAAACAATTTTAAGCAGAATTTGTATCACTGCAAAAAAAAATTCTCCAAAAAAATTGAGTTATATACATAATTGAAGAACAGCAGCGCTGTAAAGTTGAAGTCTACAGACAGACTAGAAAAGTTCTGTAATCAATTGAGCGACCATGAAGCAAAGATATGACAGTTAGAATGAAGACTAAGATAAAATGTAAGAGGACAACCTCACCTCAGTCAACAGAAAGGACCAGAATCACAACATTTGCCTTAGCTATACCAGCTTAGAGAGTCCCACGGAAACTTGAAAGGGGTGATAGAAAATAAATACAATGCCTGGTAAATTTCTCTAACATCTGCCATCCATTCATGTATGTGTGCTCTTGTGTATGTATCTCTAGAATGTTGAACAAACACACCCTACCAATAAAACTCTTTGAAGCAGGAGATGTTTGTAATATGTTGTTTTCATTGACAGATATACAATGCCTAGAACAGTGCCTGGTACATAGTAGGTGTTCAAGAAATACATGCTGGATAAATGGATGAAAGAATTATATAGAGTTCTGTTTCTGTTTCCCTCTGTCCCATGAAACCCATCCAGTTACTCGTAATCCACCCCGGCCCTCAGTGACAACGAAGAGTTTTCTACAAGCCTTTCAGTCATTCTCAGATAATAGAAAGCCTATGATAACTTTAAGTAACAAATGTAATTTCAAGTAATGTAAATTACATTTCCCGGGTAAAATTAAATCAAGTTTTGACTTGATTTAAAGCTAAATCTCAGTTCCTCCCCAAGCTGAAGTTGGGAATGAACGGAGTGGGAGGGGATTTTCCTTTCTACTTCTGTCGTCTGGGGATGGAGGAAGTTGGAGACAAGAGTTACAGGAGTGTTTATACTTCTGACATGACCATCACTGTCATAGGTGGGTGTCATGCTTTCCAGACCCTGAAGATGGCTGAGAGCTGACTTCCTCATGCAAGTATTCTTGTGAGTTCTTCGGAGTTCTCTCTGCTAGGTCCCATCAGCTGCAACTTTGGGACACTAGCGGTGTTTCTCCTTGAGTCTGTAGCTTCTAATGCCACTTCAGCTTCTATACCTTTTAGCCTCGTTACCACTTGGGTCTCGTTATCCTGGAAGGAAAACCCCTTGGGCAAGATTTACCTTGAAATGGGATCAGTATCCTGCTTTCTGACTCAGTTTTCACACCCCTATTGACTTGCATTGGTGGCAAATGCATTTGCTTTCAGCTGCAGTTCTCCTCTTCCATACAAGCCACTAAGGCTTTCCTGTGGGTTGTGGGACCAGCGCCTTGTGGCCCTTCAGTTGCAGACTCACCAAGCTGTCGGTCTATGAAAACCCCTCAGTAGCCTAGAGTGAAGGGACTATGGCTTGGTATGGGGAGTGAGGCTTTCATGCCATCTCTACGTAGAACCTGTGCTCACAAAAGTCTCTCCCAGCTTAGCTCAACCTTTGGATTTTCGATCTTGGTGAAGAACCCCTGGAAAGAGACCCAAAATCATGTAACTAGTTGTCACATAAAAAATTCAAGCTTAAATTAATCATTTTCATCTTGGCAATCTGTGTCAAACTTTGCTTTAGTTCTTGTTATCTATTGTACCTGGATCTCTAGGGCTAGTCATCCAACTTACTAGCCTGCTGTATGTCTATGTAAATATACAGCCAGGGATGGGAAACAGGTTTTAACTTTCATGCCAATACCGATCCAGGCATAGCAGCTGCCGAAGACCACTAAGTGGGGGAGATCTGAGCTCAGGGGCAAGAATGTCCTGGGGGTTAGTGATGTCTGCCCAGGGAGGGAGCAGAACATATAAGCCAGAGTCTGCACATGGATATGATGGGCTGTATACATATTTAGTTATGTGAATCAAATATATAATACTTATAAATTAATTTTATATGTATAAGTTCACATTTTAATAAACTAAATATTGTTTAGTATGGTTTTTTATAAGTTCAACTATCTTCAACTAATTGTTTCTTACCTTTATAAGAGTACTTTATAAAACCCTAAGGCATCTAATGCCAAAGATATAAATTTGAATTCAACTCAGATGATAATTATGACAATTTAATGTCCCTCTAAAAGAGATGCATATAGACCACTTGCTGATTGTGTTGCCACACAAAATATGATTTTAAATAAAGGTAACTTGAGTTTTCAGGATGTTTAGTATGGCGATGCAAAACCATCTACGAAAAAAAGTGACAGATTAGCAGAGATAAATAAATAGATAACTTTGTGGCCTTAGGTACCCATTAATTGATAATGCTTAGTAATTATTCATCTTCTATTTGCTGGTATTAAATTAATAATGGGCTTAATGGCAATGTTTAAGTAATTGATGATACAGATCTGAAGATACCATTGAGAAAACAATGCCCATATAAATGTAAATGTGGTTACATTGTAAGAGAGAAGGTAATGAGAAAGACCAGTTTTAAAACATTAATTAAATGCTACTTCTAGAGAAGCAGCATTAGTCTTTCAGTTTCTTACATGGAATAACATCAGGAAAACTTTAGAAAGTATCTACATAAATGGCACCTTCATGTGAAGGTTAAAAACTTTAAGCATTGGAGAGAGTTTCTCCACAAAAATGCCGTAAATGTGGGAATTTAGAAGACATTTAGATATTTGCCTGATTTTTTAAAAAAAAATTTTGGTTGAATATATTTAATTTCATGAAAATATGTTGTTACATACTGGTATCTAGAAAACATGTTACCGAGTATTTCAGATATCCAAATTTGTTGTGTATAGGTTTAATATGATTTCAAATCCATTTGAATATAACAGAGACAAAGAAAGAAGTTGTGATTTTTTTTAGAAGTAAACTTGTTCAATAAAAATAAATTAAGTTATCCAGAATGTCATAATTCTTTATCTGCTGTCCTTGTTAAGCATCTCAGCAACCTAACACAGCTGTTGGGGGCCCTGCTGGGGGCTTACCCATGAGAACATGTGGAAAAGTAACTTTAGCAAGGTGACATTTAGACTATAAGTACTTAGAGGACTAGGAGAGAATTTCCATTGGGGTGAGGAGACTCATTGCTCACCTAAAAACTCTCCGAAGGTCCTTGGGGCATTTGCTTCTGTCTCAGAGAGGAATTCTTGTAGACAACGATGATAAACACCTCGATACACGTGAAAGATGTGAGCCCGCCTACCAACACTGGTGTCTTCGTTCCCTAGCAATGTGCTCTAGCGACAGGGGACTTTTACTTCAGTGCTGGCAGAAAATCATTTCTAGGTTAGTTGCCACATCTCCTGAGTGTTTCCTCCTACAAAAAGGCACACCTCAGTTAAAATTGGGACTTTATTCCTCTCGTCTCAACTCACCTGAAACAATAGTGTGGTTAATCTGTCATTTGTTTGGAGTATGTTGTTTCTTTCTTTGATTTATTAAAAGAGATTATCCTGTGTGTAATTACCTTGTGAAATTATTATCATTCACACAGCAAACCTGTGCTCAATAAATTGTTGACAAAGACGGAAATCAGTCTCTGGTATAACTTTTGATGCTTCCCAAAAAACAAAAAAAGCAATATATTATTATACAGATTGACAATGGACTTAATTAGATAACAATAAACTTCAAAAGGTGAGAAGCATGCAGTAGGGATGGTGAAAATCTATTGGTTACAGGTGACAAAAAATATTTCAAATAAGTACTTACTCTGTCAATTGTTTGCAAATGAGAGGTAGGTGATATTAAAATTTAAAAAAACTAGTTTGAGCCCGGCTGGTGTAGCTCAGTGGATTGAGCGCGGGCTGGGAACCAAAGGGTCCTGGTTCGATTCCCAGTCGGGGCACATGCCTGGGTTGTGGGCCAGGTCCCCAGTAAGGGCCATGTGAGAGGCAACCATACATTGTTAAAAAAATAATAATAATAAAAAAATAAAAAAACTAGTTTGAAAGTAGGAAGTCTGGATTCATGCAATGATAACTGTTGGTCCTTAGCTAAAAGTATTGGTTTCACATGTGTAAACGAATTATCAGAAAGGGAAAATTTTTTAATTTCCCTTATAATGGGTAAAGGAAACCCTGGCTAATAGCCCCATATGTAGGGGAGGGAGGGAGGGAGGGAGGGAGGAAGGAAGGAAGGAAAGGAGGGAGGGGGGAGGGGGGGGAGGGAGGGAGGAAGGAAAAAAGGAAGGAAGGAAGACAACGGGAAATGTCTATGCTTGATGGTTCTGATCTGTGAATTGCTGTGTGTGAACAAGTGAAAAGAATACGAGGTGGAGCAGAAGTAGGTTTTCAGTTGTGAGTACACAAAACACAGAGTTTATTCTTGCATTATTATTTGTTAATTAGTGTACTATTTTCCATTGAACAACTCTAAAGCTACTTTTGCCCCACCCCATACTATCTCTGACAACAAAACTAACCACCAGCTGTAAGTCCACCGAACATTCATGAGACAAACAAGAGAGTGAATGCGAATAGCATGGGACAAGCCACCCCTGTTCCTGTTCGAGGGGCACTCAAACATTCGTGCCTCACTAGTTTTTAGTAGCTTTATTTGGATTTACGAAAAAATACCTCATTGTAATAAAAAGAGCAACATCTGCCCTGGCTGGTGTAGCTCAGCGGATTGAACACCAGCCTGAGAACCAAAGGGTCGCTGGTTTGATTCCCAGTCAGGGCACATGCCTGGGTTGCCAGCCAGGTCCCCAGCCAGGTCCCCAGGGCGCATTGATAGGCAACCACACATTGATGTTTCTCTCCCTCTCTTTCTCCCTCCCTTCCCCACTCTCTAAAAATAAATAAAATCTTTAAAAAATTAATAAAAAATAAAAATAATAAAAATAGCAACATCTTAACTTTGAAATTGGCAGAACTAGAGTCTCAGTAATGTTAATTTTTCCACATGGCAAGCCTCACCACAACTGAATTCTTAACCAATCCACAGGTGTAGAGAAATGAGTATGGGGGTTAATTCCATTTTAAAGAAGATTAATATTGTTTTTTCCCAGCAGTAAATGGAATATTCAAATGAAATATTTTCAAAGACCACTTTAAAAATTAAGAGGGGAAACTAGGTATTTAGTCTCAATTTGTCCTAAAACCATCCTTAATAGACAAGACGGGCGTTCCAGACATTGATCAGCACTCTGTACTTAGGTGTACTCAGGGAACCACACTGTATGACTCACGAACATCCACTCACTTCTCTGAGCATCTGTCTTGTACTAATGCTGTCCTAGGCTCTGGGAGCGGAGATAGAACTAGACGCATTTATCCCTGAACTCTTAAAATCGATTGTTTCAGGCTTGCTGAAGTGCTACCCAGTACCAACCATCCTTTATTTGAAAATGTAGCTTCACCAAACACCTAAATGAATCCCAACTGACAATGAGCCCCAGGACTATCAGCAGAGAAGGATGAATTTATTTTTATGCCCCAAACCCAGCATCCAGAATCCAGTGTCCACTACATTTAGAACAGGCTCTGTTGATCCTGAACTAGCTTTTGCCTTCCCAAGAGAACCTGCTATTCCTGCCACTGGGACTGGAGTTCTGCCCTGAAATTTAGCTCTCTTGGCTGAACTCTGAACCCATGAAGCTTTTACCAACCTCTATCCTCGGAATCCACTCCCTCTGCCTTTACACTGGGAGCCGGGACCTTCCTTAGGGCTGGAACTCCCTGGCGTTAAGGTGATGACATTCCCCTCACTACATCCCTACTCCTGTCTCAAGACTTTCCTGTGTGATGTCCTATTCAACAGATTAAATATCTGGGACAGCAACCCTATCCTGGTTGTCATCAGAGTCACCGGTGTTCACCAGGCACTATTATTATTACATCAAACACCAGCTTTCCCCATGTGGAGTCCAGCTCTCTACAGGGGGACTCCTCTCAGGCTGGATTCTGTCCAGACCATGGTCTCCCTCCCTCTCTGCCAAGGCCCCAGCATATCTCACTACTCAAAAGAAAGAAACAATGCTTGCATGTGTAAAACAAGTAGAAAGTAAAGCAAACACCATATAGTAAATGGCCGATTCAATACAACCAAGGGCTAAATCATGTTATAGTCTATGTGAGTCATGAGACAATAGCAAAAGGAATATATGACCTACAAAGCATTAATTGTACAACTGCATTATGTACATAAGCGCAAGATTTCTGATTGGGATGATGCACAAAGGATCCTCTCCTGTGGAGTGTGTAAAAGCATACCACTTCTGAGAAGGAACCTCTTTGAATTACCACGTAAGTCATTTAGATCCTGGAAAATTTTAACTTTATACTTCCTCCTCTCGAAATGCAAAAATACCTTCTACCATGATGAACATAATAAATCTTAAAAAAAAAAGTACCTAAAAGTCGCATTATTCAAAACTCCGAGTTGAAGTTATCGGTGAGACACTCTTCTGTATGGCTCATTTGATTCTCCGCTGCCACTCGGTGGAGATGAATGAGCGTGGAGAGCAGGAGTGAGCACAGAGACTCGTCGCTATTTTTCAACTGAAGACAGTTTCCCGGAGGCTGGATTAACAGAGCACAACCTGCTGGAGTCGGCTTTGAAGGCTGAGTCCTCACAGTGAACAACGACAACGACAAACATCAGAGGAATAAAAGGCAAAACTGGTTTGCCCCAAATTGCAGCATCCAAAGAGTGCCGTCGCTTTAAAGTCTAGTAGCCTCTCTCTTCCTATGCTGTCGCCTCTTTGTTTTGGTAGTAAAGCATGCTTAGTGTTTCAAAAGGTACTGTGGTATTCATCGTTTTCTCTCCGAAGTGTCTTCATCTGACAAGGTAACTGTGCCTTGTCTTTTTTTTTTTTTTTTTTTTGAACCTTGAAAGGAAATTGTCATGACTGTATTCCTGAATATCTTCTAAAAGACGCAGATTCTCCTGAACTCAATGAGCAGTCTTGTCTCACCTCAGGCAGACCTAGCACCCTTCCTGCGACAGTGATCCCGTGATGAGTGGCTTGCGTGAGGACGTGCGGAGGGTCTGCTCAGGATCACTCTTTCCGTATTTCAAGGTGAATCCTCATGGATTGGATGGTCACTGTTTCCTTTAAGGTACAGGTGTTAGAATATATAACAGTTTTAAAGATCCAAGCTGCAGTCTAGCAGATCCGATGGCTCTGAAAGTCTTCAAAATCAATAACCAGACACTTGATTTATAATCAATTATAATCATTATGACGGGACAAATCACAATTCGGGCTGTGGCACTAATCCGATTGGCAAAGTTTCAGTTTGACAGAGTCATTCATAATCATGCAGCCATAATTTGGGCTCCTCTGGACAGTCTCATTCCTAAAGAAACTTGAAAAAAGTAACACGAAACCTCCAAACTGAGTTTGACCCAGGATTGTTACAGGTAGTAGAGAGAAGAGGCAAGGCAGAAGTTGCTTGGCAAAAATGGGATTTTTGACCCCCGGGCTCCGATCCCTGCTGTGTGACCTTGGGCAGGCTATGTGAACACTCTGTGCCTCCTCCTCTTCTCTCCATGAGCTGGGAGGGGCTGATGGGCTGGGCGTGATCTTCGCCCCTCGTCCCTGGTCCTGTGCAGGTGTATGATTAATGCTACTCTTCAGAGTCTCCAGGCGCTTGTCATCATTACTCATTGCAGAGCCTCAGACTTACAAAATAATATAATTTGATGTCCCGTTTCAGTGGTCTAGCTATTCTAATTATCTTGAATGTATCTTGCATTCTTGTAGCAGCAGATCACGTTTTTTATTTTAATTTAAAAACTTTCAAAATTTTAGAATAGTTGTAAAGATCATAAAGGAATACTCATATGACTTTCCTAGTTATAAACGTTTTGCCACATTTGCTTTCTCTCTCTCAAATGCAAGTAGACATGTATGTATATGTGTATGTATATGTATATTTGTGCATATATTATTTTGCTGTATCATTTGAGACTAAGTTGCAGATATCATGACCCCAAATACCTCAGCATGTCTCCTAAGAACAAGGATATTCTCTTAAATAACCACAGTAACAATAATCACATTCACTAAATTTAATATTAATTCAATACGATTTTCAAAAAAATGTTCATCATAGCAATAATTATTTTTGATTCAGCATCAAATTCAGGATCTTGCATTATATTTCATTATATTATGTTGTTTATTATAGCATTGCTTTACTAATTTTATCATTAGTCTCCCAATATTACGCTAGATTATAAACTCCTGATAACACATGCTATAGTTTATTAATCGCTGTACTTCTGGTATAAGCACATCTATTAGCACAAAAAAGGAACATGGTAACTATTTGATGAAAGATTAATTGAAAGTTATTTGTCACTTTTTAGCATATTAACTTAAGTACCAAGCAAGAAATTTGACACAGTGATATTTTGTATTTAAAAATGCTGGAAGGCACTCAGGATGTATTTCGTCTAAATCCTTCCTTCTTAGATGAGATCCCAGAGAGTAACTTGCCCGTACCACAAAGCCAAAGGGCTCCGAGCAGGACTCTGCAGTGCCACACTGCCTTTCTCTGCCACTCTCAGACTCCATTATAAATAGGCAAAAGGTAATTTCCTTGTTCAGCACCTATTAATCTGTGCATCACTTCACTAATGAAAGGAATAACCATAATTTAATACCCTGCACCAGCTTTCTCGGGTTCGAACCATTCACCTTTAGAAAAACAATCGCAGCACTGAAGCAGCCCTGCGTAAGTGAGATAGATGCTATGGCAGAGCACCAAACAGCAAGCTGCACCACGTGGGACACCGTGCAGTGTGCAACTGGAGCGTCGGAACATGAATATCACAATCAATTTAACAATTAGCATTTTCCAGGACAATAGACACATCATTGGTTGGAACAGCAGCACACACTTTGAAGCAAGAGCCATTGAACCTCCACTTAATGGCTACTTCGGTCCCTTTTATGTAGGCTAATGAACAAGGATGAACATTAGGGAAAATTTATTTGGAAATTCATTTAAGAAAACATATTTTATTCACGCAATATATTTTCTGTGTCTCTTCCAAAACTACTCATGAAGAGAATAATATGGAGTTTAAGGATTAACTAACTCCCTTACTGATGTTCCCTGGCATGCATATAAATTCCCTGACACTATAATATAATGTCATAGTATAATATTATAATAGAACAATGTTATATACTAATACACATCATCATTTTACCAGCTTAAAAAGGTGCTTTGCATTCTTAAGAGGAACCCAATTTGTATGGTGTTTTACAATTTTATGCTAATAAAATTATTCATTTCATACAAAAATTACTAAATTGCAGCTTTCCCTGCAGTAAGAAAGGGAAAACAGAGTTTCTTGAAGATTTAAGAATCAAAGGGATAAATTCAATTTTATTTTTATAATCATCAGGCAATTAAAGTCTCAAGAGTATTGCTCACCTGACTAAGGCATTTCCTCTCCCTGATTAAATGCACAGCTATCCATGCAAACAATGGGCCCAGGTCACCCCATCTATAAAGGAATCAAAGAGCAGGGAAGGAATGTGTTGAGGGAGGGATGGGAGGAAGATTGTTGATCAAGGGGCTGATTCAGTTCTGACCGTCAATGTGGCAGAAGTACAATGTAGTTTTTTTGTTTTTTATATTTAGAGAGAGGAGAAGGGATGGAGAAAGAGAGGGAGAGAAACATCAATGTGTGGTCACCTGTCATGCGCCCTCCACTGAGGGGACCTGGCTGGCCACCCAGGCATGTACCCTGACTGGGAATCGAACCAGGGACCCTTTGGTTCACAGGTCAGCACTCAGTTCACTGAACCACACTAGCCAGGGTAGATGTAGTTTAAACAGAGCTTTTTGTTTTCTTTTCTTTTTGTCTCTGTGCCTCTCCTCTTCTACTGGACTGTGAGCAATTCAAGAGCAGAAAGTTTTCTCCTCTACTCCCCACAGAGTTTCACTTAGTACCTTGAATGTGGGAAATGCTTAAGGACTGTTTGCTAGATAAAGGAAGGAAGAAAAAGAGGAAGGAAGGAAGAGAGGAAGGGAGGGAAGGTCAAGAAACCTGCCAAGGAAAAACAATTTCCTTGTCACTTCCTGTTGTGTAATGTCCCTCAAATTATTTGCTTGACACTCCTTCCTCACACTCCTTCAACCAGTTCTCACAAAATGCAACCACAGAGCTCTCACCATTTATCCCAGTCTCGCCTACTCCGTAAGCACGATGTTTTTGATTGACACCAGGGAACCTTAGGTATTAAATCTGTAGAGGAGTTAAGGAAATGTATCCCTCATTTAAGAGATGAAGAAATGGAAACAGCCAGACCATAGTACAGCCAGTCCCGGAAAATCCGTTATTTTAGAATCCTGATATTTTTTTCTTTTTTCTTTTAAAACGATTTTCGACTTTCAAAACAGTTTTGCTGTCTTGGTGCTCACCTACCTCCGAATATTTTAGAATGTACTTCCTACAAATAATATCTTTCCCTACAAAGCCCCCCATTTAATAATCAATATGAACAACTTAGTATTAATTTATTAGTACCATTTAATCCATGTACAAGTTTCACCAATTGGCCAAGAATATGTGTTTTAATCTGGGACCACATTTGGTGACCATGTCTGTTTAACCTCATTCAATTTCAAACAGATCCTCAAACTTCTCTTAACTTTCCCCTTCTTGACACTTTTGGAGATCACAGATCAGTTGTTTAGAAGGATGCCCTTCATCCTTGCTGTCTGGTTCTGCCCTATGATTACGTTCAGGTCACATGTTCTTGGCAGGGGTATCACAATTGCGATGCTGTGTTCTCACATACCCTGGCAGGTGCTATACAATCTCGTTTTGCTCCATTTGGTAGTGTTCCCTTGATTACTTGGTTAAGCTGTGGTCCGCCACCTTTCTTCATGGTGGTTACTCTTTGTCCCTTTGTGAAGGGATTTTAAGACAATATTCCATTCTTCAACAAATTTTTACTACTAATTTTAGCATGCATTGGTGTTCCTTGACTCAGTTATTATTATGGCTGCCAAATGCTTTTCTTCTTCCTTGTACATTAATCAGTTGGCAGTCTACTGTAAGGAAAGGGCTTAGTGTTATATATTTTGATGTTAAAATTGTTCCTTACTTGGCCACCTGGCTTCTATGTCATTTTGAAAATGCCCCCATCATTCTTTGAGTACTTCCTGATTTTCTAGCCCAATAGGATGCCTCACAATTACTTCTTAACCTCTCAGGCCCTCTCACTAAACATAGCTAGTAAATAAATGTGTGTATATACATGCACATACTATACATATATATGTACACACATGCATGGCTATCGATATTTATTTACATATGTGATATATATCAATATCTGTACCTTAAACACCATAACACCACAAAGCTTGTTCCAGTTTTCTCCGTTTCCCTATTTTCTGCAGTGAGAAGCCTGCCTGTCTTTGTCTTCATTATACCTATTTATCACTCAGTCCCCCAGAAAAGAACCAATTTCCCACTAAACCACCCCGCTACCAATCTTCCTGTGGATGCTGTCTTCACCTCTCCCAGCCACGCTCCCGCACACGGCCCCACACACAGCTTTGGCCCCGGTATCCATATGTGATACTACTGCTATCACCTTTGTACCCCACCAGGATGCTCCCTCCACCTCGTCCTGAGACTTGATGACCCACGGTGGGTCATACCACCATGCTGGTATACAGACAGGCAGCCTTCTTCTCCCTCGTGGGCTCTGGTACACCTTGACAGGCTGCGCACCTGCCCTTTGCACCCACTGGAGCTCCAACTCCCCAGCCCACATGCAGTCATTCCCCATGTCTTACATGTGGACTCTCCCCTCCTCCTCCAGCTGGCCCTCTACACCCGTCACTGGGCCACCAAAACCTTTGCCTCCTTGGAAGGAGGCACTCTTCATCGACTCCTCCCTGACTCCACCACCCCACGGGGGCTTCCACAAGCATCCCGCCTGCTCCTCTGAAAGGGCTTCAGTGACCCACTTATGTTGGCACAGACACCATCCTCAACCTACCCAAGCAACAGCCCCTTACCATGTTAGTGCCCGCCCCACTTCCAGGCCCACCCGGAGGCTCGCGCTCACACTGAGACGGAAGGAGGAGCGGAAAAGAGCAGACTCCGGACTTACAGGGGAGTCAGTGTCCTACCTAGAAACTGTTTGTGCATTTAAGTGTCTGTATTGAATATGTATTATCAGTGTATCTCTACTAAAAATCTAAGAAAAACAAGTATCCTATCTGTCACTAGATCATATATATTCCTTGAAAAAGATACCAAATAGACAGGATGGAATAACACATCTTCTGGGTTCTCAAAAAAAATATTAATTGATTGAGAAAAAGTATTTTTGTTACCAAATACATAGTAGTTCAATTGAAACTGAACTTCACATTATATTTTGTGAGAGCCATAGATTAGGTAATATAAATTATAATTAATGTAGTAGATATATGTAAGTAATTGAATTGATAAATTTAATCCAAGTATATTTCTGCAATTGTTCACTTTTCCTTTCTGTATTCTAGCCATAACAACCAAAGAAAATTTTTTCTCTGCATAGATATTTTTAATGAAAAATCTATAGTGAATAATGTTATTTTATTTTGAACTAAATCATTTCAATAGGCAGGGTGACACAATTGTGGCTTAAATCTTTGCCATCAAATTGACAATAAAATGTCTATTTTTTAAAAAATGATTTGATTTGAAACAGCCATAACCTTCTGTCATAATACTAGCCACTTAAAATGAATTTCTTCTTATGCCTTAGCATTTGCAAAACTGAAAGAAAATCTATTCTTAAAATAAGCCCACAGTGAAGGAATAAAAATTTGAAATAGTCAATGCCAAATATTAGAAGCCTGAGTCAATATAAACTGTAACATTTCCATTTAATTTACAATCGAGTATCTTCTAAAAACTTTGGTTATGACAGGTTTTGGTGGTAAAGTTTTGTTACAGTTTCTGTGAGTTTATCACTTATCTAAATATTATAAAAAACCTCCTAAACAATGCACTGCATGCACATCTAGAAAATAATGAAGACAGATTACCTTTTTTAGCACTCAGCCTTTGAGGGGATTGGAGCTTTTACAAAGGAGAACATGGGGGTAGGACTGGATATTGGTGGGGGGAAAAATGGGCCATTTCCATCTCTCTACTCTCATAAACCAAAATTGATTCTATGCTGAGTTAGACCAAGGAACTGAAAATTGGAGAGGATTTGCATGATAATTTATTTGATATGGTTGGTACCTCCTCGGTATGAACAAAACAGCATTTCTCTCAGTGCACAATTAGCATGCGTTAATTACTACCTTTATTTCTGTGCCTCATTTTACACTAACGAAAGCTAGTGAAATTTCTCTCAGACATTCTTGTCTCAATGTCTAAGATGGACACTGTTTTCATTAGGTGGCTCTGCAAAAAGAAAGCAGACGAATTATACTCTTCTGACTCTACAGGCTTGCCATACATTTGAAACTTGGAGAGGCTGAGCCAATATTGGCTAAAATCTTGCTCAGCAAGTAAAAGCATTGAATTAGATGTAGTTTGCCTTCACTGCAGAGGGTCCTGTATTTTAAAGCCCTTCTCCTAGAAAGGAGGTGTTGATCAATTCAACAATGCCCCCGTGATTTCCATGGGTTCATCTGGCATAATGCCCCGAAGCGATTTGGCCACCCCACAGCAGCAGGTCCGGGCTTGAGTGAGTTGTGCAGCCACCCCCTTCTTTCAGACAGTTCTCTGCTTCTTCCCAGCCTCACTCTGCTGATTCTCTATTATCAAGTAGCCTATAATACATATTGTGATTCTAATCAGATTAGCATGTGTTAATTACTATCTTTATTTCTGTGGCTTATTTTACACTAATTAAAGCTGACGAAATGTCCACTGCTAATTTAATTAACAGAGTCACTCATCGTTGTCAGGCAACATCTTTCTTGCTTCATCTACATATTTAAACCCCATCTGAAGCCTGCAGGTGATTCAATGAAATCATCATTTTAGAAGGCAGCAATCGTGCCTATCTCTGACCAAGGACAAGCCTTCATTTCTGCAGAAGCTTCTTTAGAGAAGGCCAACCATGACCATCAACACTAAAAAACTACTCTCTTATTCAGCACCTAAAGTGGTCTGGACTACAATAATTTAAATTTCTTGGGTCAGACTTTACATCCCAACACAATAACACTAAAATAATCATTTTAGCCAAAGGCTTGTCACATAGAGGAACATTAAGAAGCCTTGTTTGCATTGCCTGAATGAAATTGATTAATTGGTTCATTTAGCTAAAAAGTTATCCAAATTCTCATATAAATCCAGCTCTTATCAATATATTCTGAAATAAACACAATTCAGATTAATCTCAATTTATAAATGGATTGTATTTGGAGAACTATTTGTTTGATTTTTTTCCTAATACAATGTCAATGTCATTAACAGTTGTTTTTTCTGGTTGGCTCAAAGAGTATACTTAATCCATAACTAAGATTTAAACTATTCACAAAACCCCACAGCTTGGGAACAAGTCAACTATACTCACTGGGTTGTGCCCTGACCATTCAGCTTCCCTCCTCTCCTCTTTCTCTTTTTAAAAGATTTTATTAATTTATTTTTAGAGAGAGGGCAAGGGAGGGAGAACGAGGAGAGAAGCATTAATGTGCAAGAAAACATCAATCAGTTGCCTCTCATAAGCACCCCAGCTGGGGACCGAACCTGCAACACAGGCATGTGCCCTGATCTGGAATTGAACCGGCGACCTTTTACTTTGCAAGATGACCCCCAACCAACTGAGCCACATGGGTCAGGGCATCTCCTCTTCTTCTAAGCCCATACATTTACTAAAATATTTTGAATGTTTTCATAACAACTGTGGCAGTGGAGACCCAAATGCAGATGGCGTCCCACATCACATGGAGAAAGAGGCAGTAATGATTTAATTTTGACTATTATGGATTTGGAAATAAAGCCTTGTCTTCCACTAAAAACATGGCAACTGCTTGTATTTTTTCCAGAAAAGTACTGGACAACACTTGTGTGATTTGGGTATTCGTATAGAGTAGCGTATCCTAATGTCATTATGCTCTGACGCTTGGACTTTGTCTTGTAAAGAAACCAAGCCTTCAGAATCAATCTACCTGACTGCTAAGATTTCTAAAAGTACCCTGTTCTTAAAGTAAACCATGTTAAGTTAGGAAGGGATGGAATTGGGGTGTCTAAGTGTTCTTACTGAGGTAATATTTTGGGTTCTTTTGGTGTTCCCAAAGTTTTGTGATGCTAAAGAAAATCATAAGGAATAATTTTATTTCTCTTTATCCTTAGTCTTTAGTGTTAACTACTGAAGAAGGTGCAGGGCTGTATGAACTGGGAATCAGCAGGGGAGTATAGAGTAAGTTCTAAAGACCAAACACTGTAGCTCTGAAATACAGTAACTGTGCAACTTTGCTTTGCCTCACACCCAGAAACTTGGTTCTCTTCACCTTCAAGTCAGCTCATTCCTGCCAGTTGGTAAAAACTGTAGCAGACTGACCCAAGTAACGCCTTCTATTTGTTCACACCTCCCTGTATTCAGCTTCGGTAGAGCTCCTCAGAGTCAACTCTGGTTATGGCATTGTCACTTGCATTGAGCAGATACAGCAGAGACTCAAAAAATCTCCTCTGTTGCTGGTGCCCTGCTGCCATGGGAACAAGCTCAAGCCAGTCGGACGGATAATGAGAAACACACAGCCAGTCACCCACCATTGCCCCCGCTGACATCCAGTTAACCCCAAGGAGCAGAACTGCCAGGATGACTGGCAGCTGACCACAGACACATCACAGAGAACAGAAGGAACAACTGCTCAGCCAAGCGCATCCCAGATTGCTGACTCATAGGACTGAGAGCTAAATAAATGGTTGTTCTTCTTAAGCCATTACTTTTAGGTCTATTGTGCTGCAAAAGCTAACTTACACAAGAGTCAATAAAAAGAGCCCAACATTTACAGAGGCAAAGATGATCTCCATTTTTTTAATTTCATTTTTTCAGGAGTGGAAATTAAACCATTGCCTACAGTGGAACGAGTGATAGTAGGCTAATGATTTGGCTTCATTTACAAAAGAAGAATAAAGTATTAGGGCCTTCACCATTCAATTTCAAAGCTTGCTATAGAGCTATAGTAATCAAGGCAGTGTGATTAGCATAGAGGCTGACATGTAAATCAATGAAACAGAATAGAAAGTTCAGAAATAAACCCTTATATTTATGGTTAATTGATCAATTGATTTTTTGACAAAGAGCCAAAGAAATTCAGTGGGGAAAGGATAATTTTTTAACAAATGGTACTGGAATAATGGGCTATCCATATGTAAAAAACACAGCAATGATAATAATCTTAAATCTTTGTAGCACACCACATACCAAAGTCAACTATCTATGGAGTATAAAGTTAAATGTAAAAAAAAAACTATAAAAATTCGAGTGAAGACATGAGAGAAAATATTTTTGAAATTGGTTTGGACCAAGATTTCTTAGATGTGACATTAAAGGAATGGTCTATAAAAAAATTAATAAATTGGACTTTAAATTTGTAAACTTTTGTTTTTCAATAGACAATATTAAAATTAAAAGACAAGTCACAGATGACGGAAAATATTTTCCAATGATATATATCATAAAGGACTTGTATCCAGATATACAAAGAGCTTCTACAACTCAATCATAAAAACCATGAACAACCCAATTTAAACATGGGTAAAGGATTTGAACGGACCTTTGTCTAAGTGAGATATGCACATGCCCGATCCACACGTGATAAGTGCTCGTGATAAATCATTAAGCAAATGCAAATCAACATCACGAGGACAGAATTCTTTCTACTCTCCATGCTGGCTACCGTCAGAATGCAGACAACAGCAAGCATTGGCAAGGAAAAACTGGAATCCTCAGATATTGCTGAAGGGAATGTAAAGTGAGGCAGTCAATTCAGAAAACTATTTCTGTTTCCTAGAAAAAGTTAAGCAAAACCTTAGCATGTGATACAGAACATGCATCCTTGGCCATATACCCAGGAGAAATGAACCCTGACATTTACACAAAGACTCGCCCCTGAATGTCCACAGCATTGTATTCATGAGAGCCCAAAATGGAAAATGCCCAAATATCTGTCCTGGGGTGAATTAATGAAAAAGCAATATGGGGTATTGTACATTGGAATAATATTTATTCAGCAATAAAAAGACACAAATGACCGATACATGCTATAACACAGATGAACCTTGAAAACATTGTGCTAAGTGAAAGAAGCATTAAAAAAAGACCCCATGTTGTATTATTTGATTTATATAAAACCTTTAGAAAAAGAAAATCTATAGAAAAGACAGCAGTCATTTCTTGTCTGGGGCTGGGAACATGAGAAGGGACAGCAAATGGGCGCAGAGAACTTACTGGGGTGGTGGAACATTCTTAAACTGGGCCATATGGCGATAACAGTTTCATTAAACCACTATAAAACAGTGACTTGCACATATACCTGCATTTTCAGGTAAGTAAATAATATTTCAATAGAGCTCCATTGTTACAAACAAACGAACTTTGGATTCCCTCTTGAAAGAGGGAAGGGGAAAAGAGGAATTGGCAAATGCCTGAATGCATATGACTTGCAATTCGACGATAGATAAAATATAGTTTTAAAACATGGACTCACAGTTATGCCTCCCTGTGTATGTACATTAATGACCAAAGTCCTGAAACGATAACACTACTCCTTTCTCTTGGCATTTCTTCGGAAAATGAAAACCCTTACAAGAGGGCATCGGACAGCGTGTCTGGGAGGCCAGCAGGAAGAGAGGGCGTCTGGGCTGACACAGGCTGTGACCTTGTCTGTGGAAGCTCTATCCCCAGCCCCCTCATCTGTCTAGATGCCCAGCTTCAAGGTCACGTGAGGAACATAACAGTGGTCCTGACACAACATATGGTTCCATTTTGCGGATTTGGTCCAGTTGTCTGAAAACATACTGTCTTCAGTAACATGCTACTTAGCATTTTACACTATCTCTCAGCAGAAGTTTGAAGAGGGGAAAAAACATCAGATATTTTTCTGGTTTAATATTGCTTTCTCAAATTTGAGAAATAAACTCTTTCATTTCTTTACAATGGAAAAAAAAGACTGCACCCTCTTTTTGTTTTACGCCATCTATAACAACGTGAATTGTTGTGATAAATTCAATCTGGCAAGGACTAAGGGAAAATTTCCCCCCCTAAGTGATCATGCTTTACACTTAAAGCCACATTAATAGGTCAACTAAACCATCCCTCTGCCAAAGACAGACTGTGCTTAAACACACCCAGACAAGTGAAAGTTTATTCTATTTTTAAAGATTTCCAGGGGAGATCATAGGAATTTTTGCCCCTTACGGCATTTAGTCTGTCTGAGAAATTCACTGTACGTAGGAACATGATAGAAACAAAGAGAACGCGATCCTCTGTCTGCCAAATCCAAAAATTTTATTATTATTATCATCATTCTCAAATACAAAGGACAAAGTGGAAAATAAAATTCATGCACCATGCCGGGTATGTTTCGGATTAATGAAACAGACCCTTATATTTTATTAAGGTGAAGTAAGCAAGCCCAGCCAAGTCTAGTTTTGCATTTTAATTTGGAGAATTTTGACAATAATAAGGCTGCTGAACATAAAGAAGTGAAAGCCAAGAACTGTTTCCTCTAGAATTCTACTGTGCTTTCCCCCCAGGTATTACACAGAAGGAAGTGTGGTTTAGCTAGTGGGAGAGAATCTCGTAACTTTAAAGCTTTTATGGGCATTCTCAATTATTATTCTGAGATATAGAACATCCTCCAGCATAAATGGAAAAGTTAGCTCACAAGTGGTTTAAAATGAGAAAGACTGAATAACAAAGTGATTTGAATATATATAAAATATAAATAAGCTCTGGGCATATTTTAATTTAAAAGTAATCAATGCTTGTCTAAAATAATTTTAATTCCTCCAAGTGTCCATTGTCATTATGAGTTAAGCCTCATTCTTTTTCTTTTTTTTTTTTTTTTTTTTAAGATTTTATTTTTATTTATTTTTAGAGAGAGGGGAAGGGAGGGAGAAAGGGAGAGAAACAGCAATGTATGGTTGCCTCTCACATGGCCCTCATGGGGACCTGGCCTGCAACCCAGGCATGTGCCCCAACTGGGAATCGAACCGGGACCGCTAGGTTCCCAGCCCGTGCTCAATCCACTGAGCTATACCAGCCAGGGCTAAGCCTCATTCTTTTTCTAATGAAATGTGATCATCTGCTCAGAGCATCCTCCTCTCTGTGGGTAAGGGGCTCACACTGACCTTGTGATCACCTAAAAATGAAGATTTCCTCCATTTCCATTTGTGACTTTAGTAACAAACCAACCAACCACGGGTGAGGGAGGCATGGAGAAAGAGCCAGCTTACTAAGTGCCCACTGGCAGTGAGAGGAAAAGCTTTCTCCGCCATGTGTGACATGCAGGCAGGGGCAGGGGAGCAACCCCGAGGAAGCTTGCTGCCAGGCGTGGCCCAGAGCACTGCCTCGGAGCTCCAGCAGGAGGCGGCTCCACGGGACTCCCTCACTGGGCTCTCCTGGCTGCCAGCCCCTACCCTTCCTCCCCCCAGCCCCACCCACGTGGACAACAGCTAATGTATGAAAACTCCAAAGTCGAATTCTGTCTAAGGTAAACATCAACCCTTATCTCTCCTATGTTTGCTACCTCAGAAGAAAGATATTAGCCTATGGCTCACTCATTTGACTTCCTTGGAAGTCATCTATGCGGTCTCTTTAAAGAAGAAAGGAGAATGCAGATGGTGAGGCGTCAGCCAGTCTGCAGTGCTGGGGTGGGCAGAGAGAAGAGGCCTCGGTCCCAGGGCCCTGAGTCAGTGCCAACGTCTCCTGTTCACAGCACGTGAGGTCAGGAAGCAACCCAGACGACGTCTACCAGGAAGAGGGAATGAGGAACACAGGGGTGCATACGTTCTTCTGATTTAGTGTTCTGGGTTTCTTTGCATAAATCCCTAGAAGTAGAGTCCCTAAGTCATAAGGCGGATACGTTTTTAATTATTTTGAGGAAATTCCGTATTGTTGTCCTTTGTGGCTGCACCAATCTGGATTCTCGGCTGAAGTGCCTGAGGGTTCCCTTTTCTCCATATCCTTGTCAACACTTGCCATTTCTAGGTTTATTGATGATAGCCATGGCCAAGCGATGGAAGCAACTCAGGTGCCCATGATGAATGAAGAAAAGTTGTGGTACACATACATGAACCCAATGGAATATTACTTGGCCATAAAAAAGAATGAAATTCTACCATTTGCAAAAACATGGATGGACTTAAAGGGTATTGTGCTCAGTGAAACAAGCCAGTCAGAGAAAGACAAATAGCATATGATTTCACTGATATGTAGAATCTAAAGAACAAAATAAGTAAACAAAATTCAAACACACTCACAGACACAGAGAGAGAACTGGTAGTTCTCCAGAGGCGAGGGGGTTTGGGGGCACTGGGTGAAAGACGTGAAGGGACTAAGGAGTAAAATTAGTAGTTACAGAAGTATCATGGGAAAGTAAGTAAAGCACAGGAAATACAGTCAGTAACAGTGATAACTATGTATGGTACCGGTCAGGGCACTGGAAATATTGAGAGGAACACTTTGTAAAGTCTATGATTGTCTAGCCACTAAGCTGTACACCTGAAACTGATACATAATAAAAATTTACTCTAAAAAAAGAGGGAATGGGGAAACCTGGAGATGTCATCCTAGAGAGATATGTGACCCTGGCAAGGATAACTGTAAATACAATCAAATCATGCCCAAGAGCAAAGAGAAAGCAGAGTTGCCTCTTGCTCCTTGGGGTCCTGGGGCTGTGTCACCTGCTCAGTGTGTTGGACAGAAGTCACCTTGAAATGACAGGCATCGGAGCATTGGTATGTGGGCTTGGCACTCACACGCCTTTGGCATGGCCACAAAAAATAATGTGTCCAGGCCAGTCTTAAGATATCACAAAGGAAACTATGGAGTTCTATCAAAAGTTTGGATAGTAACTGGCTTAGAAATCTTTCATTGCCTTAACAGTAACACAACATTCAAAGCCAAAGATAAATCATTGGTTTACATGAATTCCATCATAAAGCATTTTTTCCTAGAAAAGAAAGAACCCATTGAACAGATAAAGAAATATTCTCTTTGGAGTTTGGCTAATTCACCAAGGATTCGAATAAGGTTACTGAACTGTAGGTTAAAGAAAATGTGTGATAGTTACAGGAACGTTTATATGAGAAAAAAATAAGGCAAAAAGGGAGAGGCATTGCTACAGAGGCTTTTGGTTAGCTGAAAAGAGTTCTCTATAATACAAGTTACAAAAACTTAACTCATTTCAGATGAGGAGTACTAAACATAACCCACAAAGTCTTTAAACAAAAAGTAAATGGTATGTTTAAGTCAGGAGTTAGAATCTCTTAATTAAAAAGATCCTGTGTGCTCTTTTGTGTCAGAGATTGTGATAGATGCTTTGCATAAATTTCCTGTCTTTAACACACAAGGATTATTTGAGGTGGTTTTTATTATTATTATTTACAAAGACACTGAAAATTAGAAAGGTGCAATAAGTAATCTAGTATATTTCATTCCATGATTACAAGAGCACGGATTTGAACCAAAGTTTCCTTGATGTCAAAAATTCAGCTTTTTTCACTTTTCTCTGTGATTTCTAAAGATTTGGATTTTGATAAATGCTTCATTGACCTCAGCTCAGGACACATCCGATGGTCACGACTGAACAGTCTTGGTCTATGAGAGGCTGGGAGTTTGGCTATAGCTGAGGTCAAAGTTCTCTCACCAGAGGCTGCGAGAGTCAGTTCCCAAGGCTGAAGGTGAGTCTGCAGAGCTATTGTCTGGAGTCTAGATGGAACTGGCTACATTCCTTTTCTCCCTCCCTTAGGGCCTAACTCCATCGCTGCATCTCAATATGCGGGGAAGTTCTAGTTGCTCTCTGTCGTAGGTGGAGTTCTCTGGAAAATAGGTCTGAGATGGAGATTTGCAGGTAGGAAGTTTATTGGAAGGTTCCTGCAAGATCAATGCCCACAGAGAACTGAAGGAAGGCAGATCCGGTGGACGGAAGAGTTGAATTGTGAGTTGCAGCAAAAGCTCACCAACCCTTCAGCTGCCAGCACTCCCAGAAGTTGGTGGAATAAATGCCTCTCTGTTCTAATGGGGGCGAGTATGTAAGTGGCACTCACAGCTCCCACAACCACTCTGCCTCCGGGCATCCCCAGAGAACACCTTGACTCAGCCAGGCAGAGACGTGACTAATTCAACAAACATGAAACTCTCAGCTGCCTGCAGTGCCAAGGAGCAACCCTCACTGACTCAGAGTCGTTTTTCCAGGGAGTAATGCCACACCTGTGAAGCGCTGCGTTTCTTAAAAACCCAGATGCGGAAACGGAGATAAAGTCCCTAGCAAGGATTTAACTGTGCACATAAACAGAACCGAGGGGGGTTGGTGGTCCGCGTTCATATTAGAGGGGCTCTGTGCACGGGGAACATGGCAGCCAGGCCTTTCTTTGGCCCTGCGCTTATGAAAAGAGTGTCTGAGATGGGGAGAAATAAAGGCAAAGAATTTGGGATCGATCCAGAGTGAGCTAGGACATCACATCCAGACAATGTCGTTAAAAAGGATGTGACTGTCTGGGTTGAACACACTCCTGTATGTCACACGAAATGTTTTCACACTTTGTTTTATTAAAGAGGGGTGAGTATTGCATTCCCTTACTGTTGGACTGCTTTTACTCACTACTTTCCAAAAGATCAGATGTTAAAACCAATTATACCCTAAGATGCTTTGGCTACAAGTGATGGCCGTGGGCTGGAGAGTTTGCATTCATTCGATAAAAATTTATTAAACACCTACTATGTGCCAAGCACTATTCTAGTCACTAGGGACAAAAAGTTGACTGCAATAGTTCTCCCTACCACCAAAACTTATGTGCATTGAAGACATACCTAGTTATTAAACAGTTGGATAAACTCTACACTAGAGCTATGTGCAAATTGTTATAGGAGCCCAAAGGAAGAAGGAAGGAAGGAAGCAGGACAATAGAGACTTGGAAGTGGGGACAGGCATGGAACTGGATACAAGGACTATAGTTGGAATCCGTAGTCAGGCAGCCCTATAGTTGGGCGCTGTAGTCAGGCAGCCCTGCCTACTAGCCTGAGCTAAAGCCACCGCTGTGTATGGTGTCCTCCTTTCAGGGCAGCAGGGACAGTTCTCAGGTAAAGGCCACAGAAGAAGCAGAGGGGGAGAAATACTCAAATCAGGTGATAAGTCTTTGGACGTTATTTTCTACAAAACCTCAACAGAACTTGACATTTTCCTTCCAAGAACACAGTTATAAAAGAAAAAGGAAAGCCCGTAAGCACAATTAAACCACCAAATCCTTTACACTCTTTTCTGTTGTAGTAACCTCAGGCTTTCTGATTTACGCACACCTTCTTATGACAGAATATTGACCTTGATTTCACAACCGCAATTAAATGACTCACCTGCACATACCCAACTCTCTCCCCACCCCCCAAACAACTATCTTTTTTAAAAAAAAGAGTTCTTCTTGCTTAGGCTTTCTTGCGCACATCAACAGCTTGACTTTTGTTTGGTGTTTTTTAAATGGCACTTAGTAAACAAGAAAGGACTTACTTACCTCTTTGAAAAACCAGTGTAATGTCTGACTACCTGTTTATTCTGCCACCAGGGAAAATTGTTTCAAATGTCTGTGGTGGATTGCTCAGACTGCCTAAGTTCTCTCCCACCAGGCAAGACAGGTGTGATGTGTAAGGTTAGAGAGAGTGAGCACCTGTCCTCCAAGGCTTCTGCAAGATTCCTTCATCACTAGTAGCCTAAGAGCAGGAAGGTTGAGTCATCCTTTTTCCACCCAAGATGGGGGAAGATTTGGGGATTTTAAAATGGAAAATGTGATATGTGAGTATTTTTATCCTCAGATAAAACTTGACATGGAGGGGAAGGAAATAGCAAAGATGGGGAAATGTTTCTACTAGTTTAACATTTTTTATGAGGCTTTCAAAGTTGTGCCCTCTTAAAAATTGAGGACAACTTTCTAATAGAATTCTAAGCAAATTATTCATGACAGCATCAATTAAATAAATGATATCTATATAAGAACACCCTTGTTTTCATTCTGTACAGTTTTATCTTTTGGTTCCTATGAAACAAAGTTTTCGAAGAGTGAAAATTTGCCATGAAATCTATGAGAACAAGCTTGCACAAATATCCACTTGGTAGAGCAGTATGTCTCCTGGTCCATCTCTCCCACGGTAGTTATGCTCTATGGTTCCAGGAAGCATCGAACAGCCTCCTCTTCCCCTCCTGATGTGGGAATGGCCTTGGCTTTCGTGCAGATGGAAAGGTGAGCACAGAAACGGAAGTTAGTGGAGACAAACTCGAACTCCAAAGCAATCTGGCAGGACCAGCAGAATGGCCCAACGTACCAGCTGCCACAGCATATAATGCAACCATCTGCTTCTGATGAAAACCACCCACAGTTGCCTCTTAATGACAGGCACACATTGCTTTAGATCAGCCACACCCCACAGAGAATACTCTTCCATGTGTGTCAATTGACCAATGAGAAAATGACTGTTTATTAGAGTCCTGTGAGAGTAATCATAATGGTAATATTAATGCTTCCCATTTGCTGGGACCCTAAAACATCTCAGTCATTGAGATGGCACTTGAAAGACATTATCTCCAATTATTACTCTGTAAAATAAGTAGCCCATTTCTCAGGTAATTAAACACCAAAAATTCAATGACTGAACTGTGTATGTGTAATTACCAAGTTGCAGAAGTTATATTGGAAATTAGTGTCTCTGAGTCCTCTAAATTTTCAGTTTTACTACAGATCCTTTAAATAATAATGCTGTCAGACCCCATTCATTGAGCACCTATTAGAAACCTGGTGTTCTGCAACGCACATTACATATATCATCATCCTTAATCCCCAATCTTTGATATTAGATAATATTACTTCCATTGTAAAAATCTATTGTTTTTCAAATATGCAATCTTTCATTATATATTTTTTCCGTTACCATTTCTGTCCAACAACTTAGGTATGGGGATAATTTCTATGTCTATGTTACAGCAGGCATGATGCATGCTTGCCTTTCCTTTGCTTCCTTATTGTGTTCAGGGACTGGATTGGACTTAATGTTGTTTACCCCTTGACAATTCTATAAGGCTCCCCAGAAATATTAGCTGACACTGTGCTCCGTGTGCGTCTTTTCCCCATAGGGAATAATGGCTGTATTAAACGGATGATGGTGCCTGAGAGAACAAGCAGTAGAGTTGCCCCCACCCGGTGTAGAGCCCAGCCTCTGCTGCTACGAGCTACCTGACCCTGCCGATACTATTTAATCTCTCTCAGCTCCCGCTTTCTCATTTGTAAATTATGGATAATGATACCTAACTCATAAGTATTCTTATTGTGCAAATCAAGTCAGACAATGTCCATGGGACGCTAAGTGTCTGGCATCTATTTAAGTGTGAAATCATTGGTAGCTGTTATTTTCCTTTTTTTAAGATTTTGTTTATTTATTTTCAGAGAGAGGAGAAGGGAGAGAGAAAGAGCAATGTATGGTTTCCTCTCACATGACCCTCACCAGGGACCTGGCCCACAACCCAGGCATGTGCCCTGACTGGGAATCGAATCGGGACCCTCTGGTTCCCAGCCCGCGTTCAATCCACTGAACTACACCAGCCGGGCCTGGTAGCTGTTATTTTCAAACAACAAGTAAACACATTTTTTCGACTGCATCTCTTAGGATTTGTTATAGCTGCTCTTAACAAGAAAAAAATAGCAGTGCTTAAAGTTGACAGATATGAGTTTCTCTCCATATAAAAGCAGCGCGGAGCAGGCCTCCGAGGTAGATATAGAAACTGTTTAGGTATCATTAAAGGAAACGCAGGATGTTATCTTTGTTCTTTCATCTAGACAATAAGTTGCATTGCCAAGGTCAGCTCTTGGTCCAAGGTGACTTCTAAAGCTTAAACTAGCACATCTGAGTCTTAAGCAAAAAAGAAAAAAAAGACAGACAGACAAAAATGGGACTCCTTGAAACTAAGTCAGCTCCCTTTAATCTCCCTTCTCAAAGTCCCAAGACCCTGAAGCTCATCTGCTTCTATTCCACTTACCTGATCTTAGTTACGTCACTGCATTTACCTGACCTTATTTATGTCACTGCACTAGGTATGTGACAAGAAAACTCAGAAGTGCAGTCTTTTTTCCTTGGAAAAATTATGCCCAGATAAAAATACCAGGATTTGTTTCTAAGGAGGAAGGAAAAGCTAGATATTAGAGCAGACAACTAACAGTCTCGCCACTCTGGATAAGAACGATATTACCCTGATCACAGCGTGTCAGGACTGATGGAACATGAACATGAGCGATCTCTTAATCCCATCACTCATCCTGAAGATGAGTAAGCTCTCACCCTGGGAGGTAATAAACTGGATCAAGGATTGCACGGTGAGTCAGTGACACTGCCCAGATAGAACTCAAATTCATTGTAATAAATGCCTTTGGTTTTTTTTCCAATCCCCTTTTAATGATATTACCTAAGTCTGTATTTTAGAGCTTTCAATTCTTGTTTTGTTCATCCCATTGGTTAATAGTCAGTCACTCTCCAACATAAAACATATTTACCATTGTAAACACTGTCAATAATCACTTCATAGCCACTTTACCGAAGGCAATAAATACAATTCTGTCAGTTGTGCCACAGATAGCATTTTCTAAGTCTTTAATTATTTTGTTACTCTCCTCTGAGTCCATTTCATTATTCTTTCTGTCTAAAATTTATCCTATGAAGATGTAGTTTGCCCTTCTGAGGTTATACCCCATAGAAACATTAGAGTCTGTAATTTGTAAGCTTGTGTTTTTATTCAAGGAAATTTGGTTTACATGGTCCTATCTCATTTAAACCAAAATCTATAAAATACTAGACTGCTGTTTAATATCTATGCATTCCTTAGGGCTTTTTCAATAGGCTTTTCAGGAAGCTTTTATTTTTAGAAATAGGAAGCTGTGTGTTCTTAAAAGCACTCTAGTACATGGCCACAAGCAGTGAAAGATTAGAATTAAAGTCCAGGCCAGTGAATTTTAAATGAATCCTAAATTAGAGTGAATTCCCTAGCTCCTAACTAAAGAGGTTTTAATCACAAAGAATAAAACACATAAAAGTAGATGCGGCATAAGGAAAGAAATCATAATAATTTCGTTGGGAGGGAGCTGAGTTGGAAAAAAAAAATCTGTGCAGTCACATTAACTTGTCACCTTCCAGGCATGAGTTCAAAGGGAAACATAAGAATTCCCTCCTGCTCTTTAGAACCCTAGATTTACCTCAATCACAGATCCCTTTGAAAATGATTTAGTAGGGAATTCCAAATTTTATGAACATGTCTTCTCAAGAGAAAACGTGTATCCTAAGTTGGTAAGTGAAAGTAAAAAGACAACAGGCTTTAAATAGAATCTAGAAAAAAAGATCTCTTTTTAAAAATAGTGCATATAAGCATGTTTATTATGTAAAAGTTCTAGAATATATACACCTAGATATTAATAGTAAATGTCTTTGGTGGTATAATTGTGAGGATCCTTCCTCTCTTCTTGTCTATATATTTTTTAAAATACGTAGTTTTTCTAGTGACCAGAAGGGTGAGGGAGGAGGACAAGGTTGAAACTAAGGGGAAGGGTCATCAGGGAACGTGTATGAAGGACCCACGGACAGAGACAATGGGGTGGAGGACTGAGAGTGGGAGGTGGGGGTGGGTGGGGCAGGGAAGCGTAATGAGGGAGAAAAAAAAAGTATATGTACAATTTTCCTGAGTGGAAAAAAAAACATTTTTGTTTTAATTTTAAAAGGCACACTCACCTGATGACAAACAAATGGTTCTGAAAGAAATAAAATAGGCTAACTCTCAAATGCACATTATTATGAATGAACAAAATTCATCCGATGACTGGTTTGTATTGTGTGGGCAGAAAATCTATTGTAGGAAAGTTATAGCTCCAGTTATTCAACAAAACATTTACTACGTCCGAGGTATCAGGATTTGCCTACTCCTATTTTTACAAAATTTACAAGAACTTGCCCAGCTGGTGTAGCTCAGTGGATTGAGCGCGGGCTGGGAACCAAAGGGTCCCAGTTCGATTCCCAGTTGGGGCACATGCCTGGGTTGCGGGCCAGGTCCCCATGAGGGCCATGTGAGAGGCAACCATACATTGCTGTTTCTCTCCCTCTCTTTCTCCCTCCCATCTCCTCTCTCTAAAAACAAATAAATAAAATCTTTAAAAAAAAAAATTTACAAGAACAAAAATCTACTCTGTTTTCCAGATGTCCATATGATGGTACTATTACTTTTACTATGGTAAATTGGGGAACAAATAAAAACCAGAATAGTAAGAAGTTCATATGAATTTATTAGCATTTAAAATTAAATTTGTATTTTGTTATGCTTGCATGTTAGTAGCACAAGTAAATGACATGTACTATTTATTCAGTCTACAGACAATGACAATGTTCTTGGCACACCTTGATTGATAACGATTATTGGTAATTCCAAAGGTCCAGGGGCCTGAGATCCACAGACTAGGAATGTCTCCTATACCCACTCATGTCCTTGACCTCTTCACCATGTTATCTGTACCTGAATTATCTGCACCTTACTTCATAAAAGGAACTTTTTCCAGGAGTCAGACTTAGCCTTACACCTTCATTCCCTTTTTGCCCAAACTTTCTATTGTGTGCCTGCCCCCTTTTTCTGCCAAGGAGCAGAAGAGGGTGATAAGAGATGAGACCCAGAAAGAGTCCAAAATTAGAGAATTGAGTGAAAAAAAAAAAAAAACAAGCGTTGGTGATGTCTCACATAGCACAGATGAAACAGCTCTGTCGGCCTTGGGCTTCCGAGTCCTTCTCCAAGTTGTTCCCCGTGCCCTTGAGCTTGCTCAGTCACAGACTAACCCCAGTGCTCATGCAGGCACTGCTGCCTCCAATCTGCTGTGTGATCTGTCCTTCTTCCTCATGCACTAGGAATTTAGCTTGAACACAGACTGTGTGCCCTCTGTGTCCCTTCCTGGTCAAACCCAGTAAAGAGACATCAGGGCCCAATAGAAATGTGCAACCTCTGAGCTGAGAATCTTTTTTGGAAAATAGTTCACCTATGCAGGATTCGAACACTTCATCTCAGGGATGGGAGGGGCCCAGAACTGCCTCTTGCAAGGCTGGTTTGAACAGCAAGCCAAGGGGCCTTCCAAAAAAGAAGGGAAGTCTATAGAACCTTAGGAGCATACTGGCCACAATTCTTAGGACATTCAAGAATGAACAGTGATTGAGTACTATGTCAGTTACATCTGTTCCCAGTCCATATTCAAAAGTAAAAGAGGACTGTGAGTCAAAGGTGAAAATCCCGCACCCTGAAAAATCTGTACATCACTGGGGCACAGAGGAGTCACCTCGAGAGCCCCTCAAGTACGTTATGACTCAAAGGGAAGCAAGGTGGAGCAGAGCTGAGTTAGGCCGAGATCAGAGTGTCCACGAGTGCACAGGAATGAAGACTTAGTGCTTGTCATTGAGATTTTTGGACTGCGTGAAACAACTCACTAAATCTTAAGTCACTGAAAAAGGAAGTGAGAGTTGATATTTCTACCCGGGTAGGATCTAGCCTCTTTGGGGCCAACCTGCTTGAAAAAAGAGCAGGAGACTCAGGGTCGCCATTGTCTCTTCAGTTCTGATGTGTGAAAAGCCCAAGGATGCAGCCCAAGATAAATAAAGTTCAAATGCCTGAACTTCAGACTTAAGATATTGTACCAACCTTAAAATCATGCCTGAAAATCTACTCTTAAATTATGCAAATTCCTTCCCTGGACAATTTCTGGGCTTCCTCATCCTGGATGTCTATCTCCTTTGATCAAATGATTTTAGGAATTTACTGCGCTTTGTAGGGAGATTTCACTGGAGAATGTGGCTTCTCCTCCTTGTTTATCCGTCATCTGCTTGTGTATACATAGGCACGAATGAGCAGGAGACCAGCTGTCAAGACCCAGGCTGCATCATGCCCTCCTGAGGCCCCTGACCACTGTGTACTGAGCAGAGCACCATGTCCAGCTCCCCCAGGCAGGCTTGCCTAGAGCCCAGCCAGCCCCACAGATTGTTGACTGCCTTCCCCTGGAACCTTTCCAGAGGCTGCGAGTGAAACTTTCATCAAGCTTCAGGACCTATACCTGACCCCATGCCTTCTATAAGGGTGACCGCTCAGACTTATAAGGTTGGAGAGTCCAGAAGCAAATGCCTGAGAGACACAGTGTATAGGGATGTTACCAAGGGAGAAGAGAACTAAGTTCAGAATAGGCTCTACCACTGCATTAGTTTCCTGGTGCTGCTGTATGTAACAAAGTGCCACAAACTGAACAGCTTCAAACAATGCAAATTTATTCTCTTACAGTTCTGGAAGTCAGAAGGCCAAAATCAGGCTCACTGGACTGAAGGCAACATGTCATCAGGGCTGGTTCCTTCTAGAGGCTGGTTCCTTTGGGGTGAATCTATTTTCTTGCCTTTCCCACTGTAGAGGCACATGCGTTCCTTGGCAGGTGGCCCCTCCTCCACCTTCAGGGGTAGCGGCCAGCATCTTGCTTCTGTCACCCCAGTGTCTTCTTCTGTGATGAAACTTCCCTATCCCCCCCTCTCTTACAAGGACCCTGTGATTGATGACATGTAAAGCCCATCAGGATGATCCCGGATAATCTCTCCAGATGGAGAGTCTTCACTTTATCACATCAGCAAAGTCCTTTTTGCCAAATAAGGTCATTCACGGGTTTTTGGTATTAAAACATGGGTGATTTTGGAGGGATCATTATTCAGCCCAGCACAACCACTGAGTAAGGATGTTTATGGTTGAAGTAGGCAGGATTCTTTAAGAAATAGAACTAATATGAATATATACTATTTTGACAAACTACACTATATTAAACACCTTAATACCTTATGTTAAATCTCCATATATATATACAAGGTGTAAGTTTACAGTTGTGAGTATGCAAAACACAGAGTTCACTCTTGCATTTTATTTATTATTCATTATATTATTTTTCATATGAACAACTGTATGTATGATACACTCACACACACACACACACCGTATTGGCTCAGGCAAGTACGGAGGCTGAGAAGTCCCCTGACCTGCCTTCTCAAGCTAAAGGTCCGGGAAAGCCCTTGGTGTAGGTTGGTGGCCCGAAGCCTGGAGAACCGATTCTGCAGACGTCAGTCTGAGACTGAAGGCTTGAGAGCCGGGAGCGATGAGTAGAAGGTTGAGCCCTGGGCTCAAACTGTCAGGCGGAGAGCAAATCCTCCACCTTTTTGCTCTATTCCAGCCCTCAGTGGCATGGGTGCTGCCCACTCTCACCGGGCAGGGTAACTGTTTTACTCAGTCCATCAACTGAAATGCTAATCTTTTCTAGAAACAGCCTCACAGACACAATAATGAAATAAAGTTTAGCCAGCTATCTGAACTTCCCTTGGCTCAGTCAAGCTGACACATAAAATTAATGATCACCATTGAATGAAATACTGTATAGTATGGTAGATATTTTATATGCTATAAATATATGATACATGATTTTTGGATTGCAAAAGAGTCTATATTTGACTATTAATGGAAATAAAATAAGCAAATCCTTGTCACTTTTACCTGACTTTTTTCTTAGAAATACAGTGTTTATATTGATTGATAGAATTGGTAGACTCTAATTTCCATCTTCACTTAAAATACCCCCAAGTAAACCAAATCAGTCTTGTTTGTCTACCTTTTCCTTCTTTTGCACATAAGGGGGATTTGTCCTGCTCTGATTGTAGCAGATTAGTCTTGAATTATTAAAGTTCAAATGGACATGTGGCCATTGACTTTGGGATACAAAAATCTATAATTCATGAGGCATCTGTTTCTGTAGGTGGGAGGGTGGTGGCGGTTGTCGGGTACACAGCACAAAGCCCCATGGGACCTCCAATCCACAGAGGAATGTGTACTACGTCACACAGCTCAGGTTTGTGGATGAAAATAGGAGGCAAAATAAGGGAATTAGAAGGTATTAGTACCTTTTGTTGATGGAAAGGTAATTCAATATTATAGAACCTAACTCATCAACATTTACAAAATTCAGAGTTTTTATTATATTCTGAAAGGCAAAGGTTTTAGTCTATTAAAAATTGGAAAAAGACTTTAAAACACTTTCTTTAAAAACTAAACAAAGCATAATTATTATTTGAAGTCAACACTAAAAATTTCCAAAAAAAATCAAGCTCAGAAGGAAGTAGAACGTAGTAAAAAGAACATTAGATTTACTGCAAAAATAATTATAGAATTTTGGCTCTGGTTATGCTGCTGTGTACCTTAAGGCCAATCGTTTGATTTCTCTGAGCTTCCATTTCTTTATTTATAAAATATGAATTATGTTGCCTCTGAAAGATGATTGCCATAAGTAAATGAAATCATGCACGCTAAATGCTTTGTGAATTACTATGCAAGAAGATGTTATTATGAAGATCCACCATGAACCGTAACTTACCTACAAATACATATTTTGTTAATTATATGTATATTCCAGTAGTTTAAATTTTCGTTGTTGTTCTTAAAGTGACATGAGGAAGAACTGTCCTGTAGCCCCAGAGGACCACTCTAAACTCACCACGCTGGTAAAGTTGCTATCGGTGCTTTAACATCTAAGGAAATATCAACTTCAAGACATGAAAGCAGCTCCAGAAGAAAGAATGTGATTATCGTGTCAAAGTGGCTGAAGTGAATGACATCAAAGCTGGCCATTGCATTTGGTGTAAAAGTGGTCTGAGGAGTAGTTATGGAGCTTATTGACTTGACTGGGAGTGAGAGTGCAGAGAAACCTGAGGAGAAAACATCAATTCAAACCAATAAAATCTACAAATGTGTCCATTTCATACATATGCAGTGCTTTTAATTGAACAGTTTTCCCTTTTATCCAAGTGTCTGTTTCTAGGAAGTTGACATGAGATATTCCAGTATGCTTAAATTTTATATAATTAAAAAGGGACTAATAAGATTTTTAAGTACATAAATGTTCATCAAAGAATTATCATAGCGACAAAAAAGGAAACTACATAAATGTTCAATTATAGTTAGAGAAATATTATCTTTCTTACATATAATTAAAACACTGCACGTACTTCCATTAAATACATTGCGTAAAAATGCTAAATTATGCAATAGTATATCCTGTCTAAAATTAATTTTACAGTAATAAATGCAATTTTAAGTATAAAATTGAATAAATATAAAAAATAAAAATAAATATATGTCTACATATTTTATATAAAAGGATTCAGACCAAAATAGAATTAGTGGTTATTTTTCAGAGCCAAGTCATTCTTTAAATTACTTCCCCCTTTTCTTGTGTATTTTTCCCAATTGTTTTACAACACACATGTATTAATTTCATAATTCGGAAAAGAACTCTCTAACAGTGAAATGCCACACTGAGGCAAATAAACGTGTCCCATGTACCAAAGATGAATTCTGTCTCACAGCAAACATGTTCTCGTGCCAGTGTTTTCTCCGTGCACTAAGCTCTGTGGATTGAACAAGGTCATGACTTACATGCCATTCATCAAAATGAATGTTTAAAATATCTTTCTATTTAATATTGTTTCAAAGGGATTTGGCAAAAATGCCTGCTCAAACGCATCACGAACTACGTCCAGGAGGACTCTGGGCGGCTTTTACGCGGCCACGGGAGAAGACGGTGGAGCAGGCCCGCAGCACGCTCGAGCAGATCGTTCGCCTTGCCTCCAGCCAGCAGCGCCTGGACGGCGCGTCCGCGGGCTTTGTCAACCCCGTCGCTCTGGTGCAGCGAGTTTCAAAGTTTTTCTTCTCATGGCACAAGTGAACTAAATTCTAAAATGCTGCAGCTCACCAAAAAATATATTGTATTTTGCTAATCTGACAAAAAATAGGTATGATTTTGATTCACTCACAGCAGATGGCTATTGTTGTGTTGGTGGTTGTCATTTTTTTTTAATTTGACAATCTAAGAGAAAAGAGGTCAGTGCCCCTGACTAAGTAGCCAGGTATTGCCTGTTTTAAAAACTCTTGCGGTGCACTGGTAAATAATCACTGGTCTTATGCATCTCCATCATCTGAATATGACTTATGGGAAGAATTTGTATAAATATTTTCAAGTCATATGACCATTTTAATTTGTTTATATAGAGATTTTTTAACCCCTGAGAAAAAGGCTCCTATAATCTTAAGCTCTCAAATGACCACTAATGCTTTTAAGTAATTTTAAAGGTTTTAATTAATTTAAAAAATTATTGTGCTGGCTTCAGCTTTGTCAGAGAGGATACCTTAAGAAAAAATAAACTTAGTAGCTATGTGTTGTTTCTAAGTTTCAGGGATTTGTTGGCAAACTCCTTCCTCAAGATGAACTCCCACTTACACGTTTACGTCAGATTCAGTGGAAATTTAAATGTAACAGATGGTTCTGAGGAAGGGCGAGGAATTGGGAATTCATTGGGGACTCATGAAAACTCCAAGGCTGCTTTAACATGGTACAAGGGAAGCAAGGCAATCACTTGCGTTCAAAATGAATTTGAACATCCTGATAGAATTTTCAGAAAGTTAAATGCTATTGTATTTATCCATAAAGACATAAAGTATCTAATTTGTATCCCCTCCTCTTCACTCATTCAAGTTATTCAACTAATTTTATCAGTGCTCTAAGAATCCCACTATTTTAGGACCTGCTTTATCTACCCAATCTTATCTATTACAATAGATCCCCTTACTATGAAAATATTTTGTAGAATTCTTTATTGAAATGTGAAGTCTCCTTGAGATGTTTTAATAATTTTATGATAGAGTCTCAAATGCAGCCAGGATTGTCATAAATCCTGGGTGTGAATCAGCCCTGCACGCACCAGAGCAATGGCTTCGTGGATGGGATGGTGAGACTCCCCTGAAGTTCCTCCGCAAGGGATAGCGCCTTATTTGAGTGCACGTTTTCATTTTGGAAAAGAATATTGCAAGCTTCTAAATTGGGTATAAAATGACAAATTGTTACATGACTGCTTTTATCTGTAAGACAAGGGAGTTGCACAAAATTACTTTTAAGTTCCCTTCCACTTTTAACACACTGTGATTCTATTCTTTTCACTCACGACATGACAGTAATGGCTGCCCAATGCCACAGCAGCATTCCAAGAATGTTTTTTAATGACCATCAACTGCCAACTATCATTTTGTGTGTCGACGGCTCAGAAGGAGGTTTGAGGTCCATCTGGGATTTTTAGAAAGCAAGTCACTAGATGCCCAGACTACAGTAAAGTTATCCTTTTGAGGTTGCTTCAGAAATGGGCTTTTATTTGCATAACTAGAGAAAGGATTTCTTGCAGTATTTCTCAATTGTTTATTCTCAAACACAAGTGATGAGCATAATGATGACCCATCTTTCGTGCCAGTTGTCAGGAAGTAAAAGGCATCTCAAAATATTCCTGAAAAGTTATCATGGTGAAGACGGAACATCTGCCAAGGGGGCAGAAAAACAACACTCTCCTCCTCTGCAAAGAGCCATTTGCCTTAAACTAGTTTCTGAAAAAAGGAAGCCTTTGGGGCTGGGAGGGAGGAAAGGAGGAAGGAGAAAGATGGAAGGTATTAGATGACATCCGAGTACTGGATCTCAGGGATTCTGTAAAAGTGCGAAGATGTCATGAGGTTCTGAGCTCAAGAAGTCCTGCCCTAGGGCCCAGGTGGCCACACAGAGAGGAGCCACAGAGTCATCCTACTTCTGCCCAGAACAGCAAACACAACAGCAGCATCTGAAAGCAACAGCTTCTTCGGACTTAGCAACAGCAGACCTCCAAGAAGAATCTGGAAGAAAAGCGCATTAAGAGCAGTGTAGCTGGGTGAGTGAGTCACCACCATATTGGGGCTCCCTGAGGTATCCTGGGAAGGGACTGGCCCTGACGTTCTGCCTGGGTAGGTTGGCATTTGTAGCTAACTAGATTTGTGTGTCAATGTTAATAGGATCACATTTTTACTTGCAAGATAATGAAGGTCGAATATGTATATGAATTAGTAAATGAACTTCGAAAGCAATTTCTATTAACATTTTACTCTGCGTAACGATGCAGATGTCCTCTATATTGGTAATAGGGAGATTAAATTTGAGGCCAAACTAAAATTTGTTTTTCAGAGTGAGTTCAATTGACGTTTTAAAGTAGAGACATAGAAAAATTATCATTGATGCACAAACATCATAATTGTACTTTAGAGAAGCATTATCCCTGGTCATTAACGATGGAAACTAGACAATTTCAACTCAATTCTCTGGCCTCAGTTTTGTTTATTTTTTACAAAATAAAAAATAAATAATGTGATCATGTGATCCTTAAAACCTCCTATAATTATATTTCAAATATTCCATGATTCTGTCTACTGCATCTAAGAATATATAAAGACATATATACTCAAATAATCTTATATATAATATATGATTGTATATATATTCAATATACATAGTTATATATTCAAATATAATTACATGTACATGTATAATCAAAGACAGAGTTGGTAATTTGGGAGTTCAGTCTTCTGATTGCTTGGTTACTTTTACCTTTGATATTTTACATCAACAATTATATTCATCAACATCCCTAGACCACTAGTAAATTCCTATTACAGTTAGTCTGACTTCCCGGGTTTCTCAAAAGGATATGAGTCAACATTCCTGGCTACAGGCATTGTAAAAATCAATACCTTCACATTCTGATTTTGGTCTTTAATTTGAAATATTACTTCCATATAGACTCATAAAAGTATGAGAAATTTTCCACTTAACCCATTTAATTTCTCAGTCATGTCCTGGGCAGCACAGAGTCTGACAACCAGTCATAGAGAAAAGGCACCCAAACACTGGGCTTTTTCGGGAGGAAGATGCCCCTGAGTGGACTCCAAGGTTCTGTTTTAGTTTAGTCAGTCGTTCAACACAAGTCACGTCAACAGAAGCACTGTTTCTAGACGACACCAGTTCATTCACCTAGCATTCGAGCATGTTGAGTCTCACTGAAATTTTAATTTGCTTCCCTAATGGAACTCATTTTATTTCTTTTAAGCTCTGTCTTTGATTATTACATAGTGACACAGGAAAAAATAGTGATAAAGCACTTTAATTGATGGCACCCCCAGGATATTTGTTACACTTGCTATAAAGTAATTATTCACTCAGCTATAATAACTGCTTATTAAAATGAATGCAAGACATACTAGAAAATCTGTAAGTCAATTTAGCGATTAGAAAAGCGATGGTCTGTTAAGGTGCCAACAGCAACCGCCTGTCTGTGTAGAGAGGTGGTCTGCCAGTTCTTCATGCCATCTCCATGTTATTTTACCCTGTGTTGTGATCCCTTCTGCTCAGTCATTTCAAACAGGCGTCCTCATCATATACAAAGTGTAAGTGGCCATAAACCACTCCCTGAGGGGCCACTTCATGGTGGAGATGACCATTTCAGCTCTAGTCCAAGTAGAAATGTCTATTCTGCTGGACAAGATGCCCGCCTGGAGAGGAGACTCGACTTTAGGGACAACATTGGCGATGAAGATAAATTCTGCCCAGAAGGACTAAGGCTGAGGCTCACACCAAAATCACCCTGTGGCTCTCTCCACCGAGCTGCCTCGCTGGCCGCAGGCAAGGAGTGTGATCAACACAGAAGATGTTGCTATGACACGAGAGGAGAGAAAACGGTGGATTTTACTAAGCAAACAATGCAGCAGACATTTTGTCTCTGTGTTTCAAAGGAAACCGGCCTCTAACAGGGAGAAAAGAAAGTTTCCTTTTGAACTTTTTCTTGGACTAAGAAGAGATTACATAATCAAACCAAGAGAAAGCACGTAAGGGGCCCAAGGACACTGAGACTTGATTTTCTTTGGTCTTCATGTTCTGAAGTCATGTTACCTGCCCAGCTCACTTACTCTCTGGATCCCTGGCTTTCTAATTTCTTTATTATTCTGGAATAATTGTTCTAGAATAATATGAGTAATAATGCTGGCCTCACAAGTGGTGTTTAAGTTAAGTTCTACTAGAAAAGCTTGATGACTTGGAAGAAAGGACGTTTTCCCCCACACAGACACATACTGCACTGTTTATTCATCCTAGCTGAAGTATCAGTTGTCTATACTTTAACAAAATCCATACACTGCCTGTGCATCACTGCCCACTCATGCATACCAGGCTCATTAATACTGGTGCGCTTTCAAGTGCAAGCCATCTGTTGCTGAGAATGTACGCATTCTGAGGTGGACTTCTATAGCTTGTCCTTGGGGAATATCCTGGGTTAGCCCTGACTTACAGGGTAGAGCCTCCTGGAAGTCTCCTTGAATGACTCAGTGTGGGAGACTCGCTGGGTCAGAGGAACTCAAGCCCACTGGTAACCCACATGTCAGGTCTTCTGTTTCATTTCCTTCACTAATAAAGTCTCTCCAGTACATACTACAGAAGATGAATTTATGAGGCCCCTTTCTTGCTTTACTTGGTGCAGTGAATAGAGAGTTGTTCTGTCCTTCAGCTCCAGAATAAGAAGAGTCAACGTTTAAAGTAAATAATTGGGATTAAAAATGTATTTTTTAATAAACTTGACTTTCTAGAATTGATATGCATAAGTTCATGACTTTTCACCTTATATTAATATAATAAGAAAATTGAGGTTTGCACACCCCTAATTTTTTAACAGTTAACTTGATATCCTTTAGAGAGACATCTTTAACCAGTATTCCCTGCCTCTTCCCTTCCCTAATAGCCCCCAAAGCTAGACTGAATGACAAAGGCAGAATTCATAGCTGGATTTAAGGGAGTTCATTAAAACACTGAAATGATAGGCTACATTTGCTTCTTACCTATATGTGTATTAGGGCTATTGTTCGCAAACAATAGAACTAATTCTGGTGAACTTGAATAGGAAAGAAATTTACTGGAAGGAAATTGGACAGATTGTTGAATTTAATGGAAAAATACTGTAGAGCCTCGAATCAGTTATACTGAATAAAACCAAGGGAAACTAGGCATCCAAAATAATGGTAAAAATCAGACCACAGAAAGAGACTGGTTAGGACCCCACTGCAGACAGACAATATTTCACCGCTGAAAACGCAGCTCGCACTGGTCTGGAATGTCGAATGCTGCTGCCACACGTGCCTCCGGAATAAATGCAAAGTGACCCCTGTTTCTCCGTAACACTGGCTCTCCATGGAAAGTCCCAGGCCTAGACAGGGTGACTCGGCTGGGGAGCTTCAGCCACGTGCCAGCATTCTCTCTGTGTGGCACAGACAGCACCATGGGCCCTCGAGATCCTGGGTTCCATGCTGGAGGCAGCGCGATTGCCATGAAACTTTGCACACTGGCAGCTCTCCCAACAGAAGTTACTGGGCTGCTTTAAAGAAAAAGAAAATGTATGCATAATTAACATAATGATATCATTACTTACATATACATATCATTTATGATATGTATATCATAAATGTACATTTTACTGGGAAGACAGTTCATAGCTTTTATCAGATTCTTATAAATATTGATTTCCCAACCAGGCTAAGAATCACTGTTGTATAGAATCATAAAATGTGCCTTATTTTATGTATCAGAAAACCAAGACAAAGAAAATGAAGGCTTTCTTAAACATTAATTGTGAAACAGTAGCCAGTGGACTACAAAATAAATACAATAATAACATAATGCAGGCCTCTGGACCACTAACAGGGAAAAATGCTAGGTAGTGTGATTGCTTCAATTCAGTATTAAATAAAATTAATATGCTAATATCTGGGATACCCCGTCTAAGGTAAGATGGGGCTTGAACAACAGATTAGATTAAGACAGGCAACGGGAAGGGTAGCAGAGGTGTGCCTAAAAAGTTATCATAGTTCCTTATTGGATTCAGAAGTAATATCTGGTGACAGCAGAGAATTTAGAATAAGTATAAAGTAGTTCTTAAGCATTACACCAAGGAGTTCAACTTTGGGAAAGTACTTTATCAAAGCAGTATTTTACAAGACGTGTCTGGTATTTCTACAAATAGATGGCCTAGAGCACTGATAAGGAGAGTAAAGGGGAAGAGAAAAATATTACCAAAATACTATAATAACACATGTCATACTGTTCACATTTCAATGACTTGTATCACAGAATTTGCAAGAAGTTAAGCCAGGTCCCAAATTCAACTATTCTGCTTTCAAATGATAGGCTCCTTTGACCTATATGTCATGCCATATACATTGTGTTCAAAGGGGAGATGAACTTGAATTTACACATGAGTTTCAGTTGGAAGTGATAACAGAGTATCAACACAGCCCCATTCATTCAGTAGCAGGAATAAAGCTCAGAATAAATCTAAGACCTAGAGATACAGATTATAGGGCAAGTTAAGAAAACAGAGCTCCTGGAGAAGGCATCAGTCTTTGCAGTGAAGTAGGCTTACAAATTATTTATCGACAGAAGGAGACAGAGCTACGGGGCCCAATCAGTCTGCAGAGGTCCAGAACTTTCTCCAGTCTTTTAAACTTGGTGTAATAGCAGAGAGGATTGATGAGGAAGTAAAGGGGGTATTACTCAGAATTGGCTCAATGGTCACAACTGATGGTCAAGGGGGAAAAAAGTCTAAGGTGTTGGGGAGAATTACATCGCCTGCTTAAAGAGGCGGAACCTGGAAGGAAGCCCTAAGAAGCGTCACGGGTTGAAGGAAATGGAAAGAAGTCAGCATTGAGAGTGTGAGAGTGTGAAGAGTTCAGGGTGCACCTGCCCTAGCCCACAAGCACCCCATCCTGTGGAGTGGGCGGAGAGAGGCTGGGTTAATGTGAGGTCTTCCATGAGCAGCTTAGCCACATGCCAAGGTAGAGAAACGGGCTACATGCTGTTGGAGGTGCGTCCACAGCATCGTTAATCCTGGAAGAGGAATTTCCTGGCACCATCGCAGCGCATGAGGGAACATGCTCAAACTCCCAACTGTTGAGTGCTACCTTCTCTGCACCCTGTGAGGCCAGCAGCTGGTCACTGGCATCAACTCTGAAAGGCGCACCTTCCTTCTTGCACTGAGTCACGTTAAGACTTCGATGGACCTCTCTGCACTGCAGAATCCAGACACTCCTAAGTATCAAACAATTTTAAATCAAAAGGTTAGCCTCAGGGGCATAAGGTTAACTGCAAGTCAGCTTTGTAAAGTCCATAAAACAGAAGGAGTAAAATGAAATGAGAAGCGTGAACATAGCAGTCACTGGGAAGGGAATTGATACCCTTATTGTACATGATCCAAATACTTGGAAAGGAAAGATAATATAAGACTTGACAAAAAAAATACATTATTTTTGAAGAAAGAGTTTTAAGAGATTAAGTACATAGTGCTCTTTATCTGTAAAAGGCACTATCAGGTATGCCAGGAAAATGGCTGTTAACTGGGTCAGGATTATCCTCTTCTGTTTTATTGGTGACTGAGCTACTAGTAGAAGACACTCAGAAAATACAAGCCTGCTTTGAAGCAAGTACATAAAGGAAGTCTTGAAATGTAGTAGCCATAATCCTCAGTCCTGGTGCCAAGTGTCGCAATCTTGTAAAAGAGCGAACATTTTTCAGTGAGGCCATAGGAAAAATGATAGGGAGGTTCAAAGCAGCTCTTTTAATGTAATTGTTCAGGCCCAGTGGAAGTGGCGAGCTTAAAAAAAGAAAAAGAAAAGAAAAGAAATGAAAGAAAGGATTCACATTTGCCAAGAATATATTTGGGAGTTCTCTCAGCAACAGTAAGAGGAAGTTAAAGCATTACACGTCGTCAGTCAGTTACTACTGGGACCTTGCATGAGTGTCTGTCCAATTAACTTAATATTTCCTTTAATTATGCCTACACCACTAAAAGGCATTTGTTTTATGGACTGTGGGGTGATAACAAAGGATTATTTTGCCCATATCTGTAATGTTGATTAAAGAACTGCTAGTATGGATAAAGGAAGAGAACAAATAGAAGTCAGACATCAAGCTTAATAAACTAGGGAAGTGAGGTGGACATTGGGCCGGATTTGCTAGGAAGCTGCCACGTTCCCTAGGTCTCCAGGGGAGAGCCGCATCGCTCCACCGAGGGGTGAGCATCCCTCCATGTCCCCTGGGGCCAGTGGGCAGGAAGAACTGGCTTCCCAATCTCACCAGGGCACAACCTGCCTAGTAGCTGGGATTACTGGGGGGAAGAAGAAAACTGGGGAAATGCCTTGCTAGGCACATGGGCAGAAGAAGCCAGATGAGGAGGTAAAACTTTGGGGCATGTGCAGTAGGAGCCAAAATGGTGACCTAAAGGGGCACAGTCTAGCCTGGGAAAATCTAGGAAAAGAATAAGATTAGATAAACCCCAGGAGGTCCAGGAAAGGGATTGCTTCCAGAGAGAACCCAGCATAGCAAACCTGCACGTTCCTGAAAACCAAGAAAATATACAGAGGATTATCAGGGGCCCAGAGCAGTTGCTGCTAGAGCCTCCCCGCCCTCTACATCCCGAGCACATACTACTTCCTCTCACCCCAATATATTGTTCCACTACACTTAAGCTTCTCCCACGTGTGTGCTCTTTGAATTTTTTTCCCCGTGACACCGCAAGAACTCATTTTCACCGGCACCAGAACTGCAGCCCTTCAGTTCCTCACACGTGCAGTTCATGAGCTCAGGAACGAAGTCTCTCCCTCACACCCAGCCTTCTTCCAGCCAGCCCCGCAGCATCCACCACGGACGTGCCAGGACCAGGAGGTAAAAGATGCTTACCGGCTGGAAGGGCAGTGGGAACGCGAGGACACTCCTGCGACACAGAGCCATCTTCAGAGGGAAAGACCTGCAGAGAAAGATGGGGGCCAATCTGGTCCTTTCGCTTCCATGAAACAGATGCGAATTAAGCAGCTGTCAGGGTCTCCACAGTGAACTCAATCTGAGCAAGGGAAGAACTGGGTGTCCTTTCCCATCATGTGTGTGCACCCAACACACAGTCAACAAACACACACACACACACACACACACACACACACACACTGCTTCCCCTTTTTTCAATATTAAAAATATAAATATATCGAAAGGAAAGTGAACCTGTCTCTGGAGAAATGATCACAATCTGGAAAGAAAGAACAAGTCAGGAAATGTCTAAACACTGGTTTTTTAGTGGAAAATCTGATAGCATTTACAGCATGAAGCAAGATACATGGTAAAGGTTTGGGGGGGTTTCTGTTTGTTTGTTTTCTCTTAATTTAGTTGACAAATATTTATTGATGCTCAATGGCCATAAAATTGCCTGGGGAGTAAAGGAAAAACAAGACATAGTTTCTCTTTTCCACCTTGTATTTTACAAGAGAATTATAGTCACGTCAAATTTCTGGTTCGCACTAAGCCAGTAAAAGTTATTTTATTCTATTTCTTCCACAAACAAATGAGAAGCATTTATAATGTTGACTAGTTCTGCAGTGTTACCTGCTAATGAGTTTACTTATCATCAAAGACAAGGTTTGGTCCCACAAATGAACTTACAGTGTGGTCTGGAAATGGACGCAAACATGCAGCCCTATAATACCATAGCAGAAATACTTGGCTCACACATTGGCAGAGCACCAAGGGACAGCTCTGTCTGCGGGGACATCAGGTTAGGTTTGCCAGACTGAGGTGCTGGAGCGGATCGTGCAGTGGAGGAGGAAGATGGGGAATTCCAGGCAAGGGAGGCGCACTTTCACAGGGTAGGGCTGCAGCGGGTCCAGGGCAGTCATCACCAGGGCCGCTTGCACCAGAGAGGGCGCCTGGCTGGGTGCGCATATTGTCTGCTTCCACGCCACGGAAGAAAAACCTTAATGTGTAAAGCTATGGACATGAGAGCAAATATTACTACTTATTTTAGTTCTAGAAAATATCAGCTTTCATACTCATCTGTGGTAGGAGAAAAATACTTTGCTTCTCTGGCAGTCCCATTTTCAGAAGAAAATGCAGCTGAATTTCCTGTAAAAAAAAGGATATGAGAAGTTCAATTTTCATTTGCTGACTGAGATACAACAGTGCTATAAATACACAGGGTGATGTGATTTCTTTTTACTTTTACAAAAAAGGTATAATGAAAACTAGACTAAAGCCATGTTCCCAATCATTAGGTTAAAAAACATACACGAGATATGTGATATGCATTTTTAAATCTGTATTTCAGTGTTGTACAACTTTAATGGGAACTCAGCAAAAAAATTCAAGATTTTCAGTTGAGCAATGTCAGAAAATCTTCCTTGGATCAAACATAACAAACCTAATTACCTTGTATGTAATATCAGATCAAATCAACTCAGTGTGTAATATTATCTAGGTTTTTAGTAAACTCTCAAATTCTGGAACTGTGTCTGGGATCCTTACGTCTAGCCCTACGTCTCAAAATCTTTTCTAGACAGATGAATAAATGAAGAATGGTTTCATGATCACTCAGTGTGGAATTTCTTTGACCACGTGTTCAATATCACCGTATCACAATTACATAGTATAGATGCACAGGCAATATCTGTATTTGGGGAGAGAGATTAATGTCCCTTTCTTGGGAACTGTCCATTAGCATCTCTGATTCAAGCTGTTTTCTCATGTAGATGTTTGTTTTTCCTGAACTCAAATGAACTATGAGATCTGGGCAGGCCTAAGGTGCTTTCAGATTTGGAAATAAGTAGTACCTGAGACCATATGATTATGCTTTTTATTGAAAAATATTAATTTAATTTTTAAAGCCATGCCTGAATGAACAAAGATAGTCTTTGAACAAATAAATGTTTGTTTTCCCTCCCCTATTCCACAGTAATAATAAAGTTTCTGATTATCTTGCAAATAAGCCATGCATCTCAGAGACAATAGATGCATAACATATGCTATCAACTCATGGGCCAAATAAGTTTGAGTTTTGTGATGGAAGGTTATATCAAGCGGTCAAGTGGGGAGGCAATAAATTTGTCAAAAGTGTAAAAAAGGGGCTGTTTCGAAGATGAGGAGACCATAGGTGTCAGAGCAGTGTTCTGGAGATGGGCATGGTGGGGTTCAGTTACCACCCCTAGGCTTGCAGAGGTATTGGGAAGGGGCAGAACTCTGAGGTGGGGGTGGGGAGAGGGGGGGAGAGGGGAGAGAGAGAGAGAGAATCACTCACAGAGAGATGCAACCAGCTTACTGCCTTTCTTCCACTTCCTTTAATTGGTTGGACCCAACTCAAAGCCTGAAGCGAAGAGAGACCCATTCATGAGAAACCTATAGGTCAACCTCCAGAGCAGGAGGAGAATGTATCTGGAGGGACAAAAGGAAGATATCTCACTCAGCAATAGAAATTTAGGGCTTGAAGTTTTACCTCTTATCCCTGAATATACCAACACTCAATCTTTCTTTTCAGTGATTGGAATCATTAAGGTCTAGTCTCTTAACGAGCTTGATGATTACAATATCATATTGCTGTCAATACTGTGCATTAGATGTCTAGGGCTTCTGTTTTGTTACTATTCTGTACTATTCTGTTACTATTCCGTAATATTCTGCTACACTGTGCTTTAGATGACTAGGGCTTACTTCCCACTCTTTGCAACTTTACCTTCTTAAACCGCTGTCCTTTCTCCCCACCCCCACCCCCTGGTAACCACCGTTTTAATCTCTGTTTGTGTAAGTTTGGCATTTTCAGATCCCACATATAAGTGACATCGTACAAGACTTGTCTTCATCTGGCTTGCCTAACTTAGCACAATATGCTCCAGGTTCATTGCCTGGGTCAAAGCAACTATTTAACATGTCTTTAAAAGACCAGAAGAAAGTTTTCCCAACTCCCAAGTTAAAAGGCTTTAATAGATAAAAATGTACATAATTTTATAAAGCTGTCTTTTGGTTCTGAGTGGGTTTTTTTTTTTTTTTCTGTCTTTATGGTCATGTGCTAGACACATCAAGAAACCTTGAAGTGGTTCAAGGAATAATGACATGGAAAAATCCCATACTATTGGAATACTCAGTTCAGAATTATAAGAAGTTCAATATTATGGAACACGTCAGCTCAGATTCAGTTAGGCCAATGGCCAAAAAGTATTTATTAAGATATTTATTTTACCTCCTGTTCATTTTTAATGAACAGTTTTTCCAGTCTCTCCTCATCTCAGATTTAAAATAATTTCTGAGTCCCAACCAAACCAAGGCCACCTTGTTACATTACTATAAACAGCTATTTTAACTAAGTTGGATGTTCCAATAAGCATTCACGTTTCAGAGGTCACAGACAGTGAAGAAACAGGCTACAAAGGGGGTCTGATGATAAGGAAGGAAGATGGGGAAAGAAAAGACACCAGAGGAATTTTTTAAATGCCTTTAGGTCACCCACTTCACACCAGGCAGGGAGGTTAGTTGCCTTCTCTAGAGAGAAGGCTGTCATATTGCTCATGTAACAAAAACACGACGTATGGAGGGAAGTAATGCCAAACAACTGATACTATGGAACATATCTGATAAATGCATGTCTCTTGGAAATTTCACGTTGCGAAATGAGAATGAAATTCACAAGAAAGGGGATTATTAATAACTCCGCTTGAAATGTGGCATCTTGAAAAATGGCTGATGACCCTCTCAAGTGTGACTGCAATTCTTAATAAGCTGCTTCCAGTAGAAGACATTTGTAATTTGTTCTTAACCATGGTTATTAAATGGCCCTGGGCCCTTTTATTGCTGTTGTTGCTTTTGCCATTTGCATTTTATTACAAACATTACCAACTGGAAGGACGGCTTAGGCATCTCACGTGGGAGATGTTGTATGACTTTGCATGGAGCTACATAACATTACTGAGCTCACTCTCTCTCGAAGATACCTACGTAATAAACTAAAATAAAGATCTTACTAGACTGATATAAATAGCTTCTTCTTAACTGTAAGTTGCTGAAGAGACTTTATTTTCTCATCTGCAGAAAATAAAGATAATCTCTATGTCACAGAGTTTAAGTGAAAATTAAGCCATATAATAATGTACGTGAGGCACCCAGTTAAATTGAAAGGCAAACTGAATAAATAAGATACTATTTTAATATATTCTGTAACAGTGATGACATTGGACTTGAATTCAAGTGCACAGTTGGAGATTATCACGTTAAATAAGAATAACAACTATTTCTAAGCAAGTGGGTCTTGCTGATTGGGGTCCAGTAAGTATACTTGATAATATCATTTATTTATGAGCTATGAACAGGCATGTGATTTGACTTTAACAAAATTAAGAATTTTTCTTAAAATGGTTTCTGCTTAAATCCCAAATTTCTATCACTGCTACATGTGAACTCCAAGTAGTATAAGTCACATTCAAGTCCTAGTTTTCCTATTATTTATCGCCTGACCCCTCCTACTGTCGTAAAGTAAAAAAGTAAAATCAATTCACTCCATCATTGGAAAAACTCACCACGGATGACAAGAGAAAAAGAAAACGAATTTGAACAGTACACTTCCCAATCAGACTCGGCTTCAGGTAGAGAACCCACTGTAGCTATATTACCTGGGACACTCTGACTGCTAGTCGTGTTAATACTTACATACAGTCTGCGAGTCGTGTCGCCCACAAGCTACTTCGGCAAGTTTAACACGTGACAAAAGTCAAGGATGACGATTAACGATGATTCCTCCAGAAAGAAGGAGCATCTTCCTTTCAGAAGACATATGCATAAACAAAGCCGGGCTTATATGACCCGACCTCTGCCAGAGTTGCTCCCTTTGCATTCTTTTTCAATGCTTCTCATTCCTTCTGACTGCTTCCAGGAGGAAGTTTCCTTTGGGGTCAGTACATTTTTAATAAACTCCCTAAGTGTGTCCTAAGTGTCCATTTTAAGAGAAGAGCAGGCCTCAGGTGCAGAAGTCTCAGGGAGACCATAATGATATCGTTTCGTTTTCTTGGACTTAGTTTCATAATAACCATCTGTATCTCACAGTTTCAGTTTCTATTCACACTGCTCCTGAAAGGCAATTGCTTAAGTGAAAATAGTAAGTCAACTGAAGGAAAAGCATTAGTACATAAGAAAGTATATAGAAAAACATGAAGTACGTAGGGAGAACGGTGTAACACAAAAATCATGGCTCCGATTCAATATGAGCATAAATATCAAAATCCGAGACAGACTGCCGCAAAGGTGGCCACACATTTCATCTGGAGAAAGGTGAGACAAGAAGAGTAGAGGTTCAGAATGGATTCAGAGAACAGAGGGGTATGCTCTTGAAACTACAAGGTTCCTTACTCCTCTTCACAGAGGATAGATTTTTTGTCTGAAGCTTCTGCTATTTCCTTTTTCAGAGCCACATACACTTATTTCAAGTTTCAACTAAATCTAGACTCACAACAACAAAAATTATAAAATGCTGTCCATCTCTCCCTATTTCCTTCTGTTGGTTGTATCCTTTTATATACAGGGTGGGGCAAAAGTAGGTTTACAGTGGTGTCTATGGAAACATAATTCAATAACTAATAAATAATAAAGTATGAGTAAACTCACCTAATTGCAACTGTAAACTGACTTTTGCCCCACCCCGTATGTTTCTTTTTTTCTACACTAGATTTTAAGATCCTTCGGAGTAGAGACCAGGTATCATATTTAGAGGTTAAGAAGAGTACTGGAAATGGAGAAGGCAAAGAACTTATATGTACAACCCATGGACATGAACTAAGGGAAGGATGATGCTGGATGGCATGGGGATATAGAACAGAGGAGGGTAAAGGGAGGAAAAAATTGGAACACCTATAATAGCATAATCCATAAAATATACTTTAAAAAAGAAGAAAATGTCTGAGTATAGTATCTGCATTTTAAGTGATTCATTTAAACTACATTTACAGCAGTTCAAGTAAGGAAAGTAAATCCATGCAGTAAGAACACTCAGTGGCGTACTTCCTACAAGATTTGATGCGAGGCACTGAGAATTGGGTTCAGTTGAAAAGATACTAACAAATCTAGCGTTGAACTTATGCCATAGCTGTTAGGGGCTAGAAGGGACTTAAGAAATATGCTAGCTGATCCAACTCCCTAATTCAAAAAAATGTAAGTCTGGGTAAGTTAAGATTGCAGATCTAAATGGTCATAGTTCATAGCACGACCCTAAAATTTAAGACCTAGAAGATAACATTCTTTCCAGTTCAAGCTTCTTCTTCACTATAAAATTATTCATTCAGTAAGTGTTTACTGAACGTTTGTGTGTGTATGCCAGACATTCCAAAGTATATGTGAACTTGGCCTACAAGTAGCTAACAGTTGAGGGGCTGGCACGTGTTACTATCAGGCAACGCCCAGAAGAGAATGCTCAAAACATATTCACAATTAATAATAGAAAACCACATAAAATGTCATAGTAAGTCAAACCTTCTGATACAAATCCCTTATCTTGAGAAAAGCTGGCGTAATTCACCCAGAAGCTATCTATAAACTTTTTCCTCTGAACAGTCTGCCAATAACCCAGACATTATGCCAATTCAGGGTGCTTACGTTTCTGAAATTTCAAGCAGGCATACAGTGGGGGACCCAATAAAAACTGGAATGATCTTCTGGAGGGCGGACCCCTTCCAGCACAGGCTTCCCCTGCTAGGTGAGCACTAGGCGAGTGTTCTAGAAACCCATCTGGATCAGTGTACCCACTGGCATTATGGTGAGAGGCTGCGTTCAGGCCTGAGTGAATTTTTTTTGAGAACTTTTTCCACACGTTTGCCCATCTCATGATGGGTGACTTATGAGAGCACCTGCCCACGCCGCATTGAGCGTTCAGCAGTTCTTCACCCAAAACAGCATGATCCCTGTGACCCACCCTCCCTATTTACCCAGTCCCACCCCACATGACTTTGTTCTGTTTCCCTGGATGAAAAAAGTCCTCAAAGGGAAACGTTTTGTCGATGTGGGGGAGGTGAAAGAAAAAACGGCAGGAGCACTAACAGACATCGAAATCAGCAAGTTCAAAAACTGTTTTGAGCAGTGGGAAAAACACCTGAACAGGTGTATTGCATCCAGTGGAGAATACTTTGAAGGTGACTGAAGTTTAAACACGTGAAAGTAAATACACACATTTTTGGTAAATAAATTCTGATGTTCCTTTGCCCCTCCCCCATACAGTGCTTTTTGTACGGGAGACGCACTTTAAGAGGTGGCAAAATTACCAACATCCTGCCTCTAAAGTTTGGTATGTGTTTACGTATCTCCTTAATGCTGACAGAAACATGAATATTATTTCCTCCCACTCAAAACCAAATTGGTATGCAGTTGTGTTATTCTCGTGGCTGCCCGTCACCATCACTCAAAACCTTGAAAGACATTACTTTCCATGTACCTTTTCAAATACATTCTCTGGCCCAGCTGGTGTAGCTCAGTGGATTGAGCGCGGGCTGGGAACCCGAGGGTCCCGGTTCGATTCCCAGTTGGGGCACATGCCTGGGTTGCGGGCCAGGTTCCCAGTGAGGGCCATGTGAGAGGCAACCATACATTGCTCTTTCTCCCTCCCTTCTCCTCTCTCTGAAAATAAATAAATAAATAAAATCTTTTAACAAAAAACTTCAAATACATTCTCTGATCTACACTATCTGAAAATAATATTCCTGGGGAGGATAATCTTAATATTGACATCTAGGAGATTTACAGGGGATGTATAAACCATGGCTTTGTATTTTCAACTCTAGTTAGCTGTTTATCTGAATGACCAACTATTCTATATACTACTATTCTATATATGTCTGTATGTATATAAGTTTTAGAAAGCTTTTTAAAAACATTAACTTGACATCTCAGAAAAATGAGTTGAAGTGAGAAGATGAAATTATAAAACATTTTTCTCTTTGTAATTTAAGTAAATTTCCAGTTAAGAATAACCCTGATTATTTGTGTACGGTTAAGTGAAATGGAAAATCAAGGATGCATTATGAATACATTATAACACTTATTTCTCAATTACATTCCTGTTTATTTGGGTAACTTTCTCATATTTTCAATCTAATTTATATGTGTAGAGTTTACCTAATAGAAGTTAAGTTTTGCCCATATCTTGCATATGGTATAAAATTATTTTTATCCCCCTCCCCTATATCCTAAATAGAGGGTCCCGCAGAAGTAATGCTTGCTTCAGTGTGGTTGGTTAGGGAAGTAATATGAGTGTAATAACTTATAGCGTTCATTTGAACATTTCACCTAAAATGCCATATGGTGTGCCTGAGTGTGATGTTGTTATGTTACAGAATTACATACTTATGGTATTTTCGTAAAAGATTTTGTAGTAAAAAGGGGTGTTATTAGTGCCGGACCCTGTATATCATTTTGAAAGTGTCATCAGCCATTGTTTTGGCAGGAATGTTTAGTGTTTGTGAATTTTTTGTTATTGCCAAATGCAAAGCATTTCCATTAAAATTTTGATACCTTCAATTTCATTGTCAATATTTACCCATTTATAAAAGTGAACTTCCAAATATGACTTCACTGGTGAATGCTCCCAAACATTTAAGGAAGAATTAACACCAATCCTTCTCAAATTCTTCAAAAAAGTAGAAGAGGAAGAAAATACCTCTTAAATCAGTCTATTAGATCAGAATCACCCTCATACCAAGCTGGACAAAGGCAACCCACAGAAAGAAAGCTGTAAACTAATATGTATAAACTTCATGTATATAGATGCAAATCCACAAGGAAATTTAGAAGCATGTTAAAAGGATTATATACAATGACTAAGGGAAATCGATTCTATAAATGTAAAGGTGGTGAAACATACAAAAAGCAATCAACTCAAGACACCATATCAATAGAATGGTGTTGGGATAACATCATCATATCACCAGATCAAAAACAGCATTTTAAAAAATCCAGCACCTTTTCATGCTAAAAAACATTCAGCAAATTCAACAAACAAGGAAAAGAACTACCTCCTCAGTCTGATAAAGGGCCTTGATTAAGAACTCACAGCTAACACCATGTCAATAGTGAAAAATCGAAAACTTTCTGATCAATAATCAGATAGATGCTGCTTTTACTAATTCTATTCTTCACTGTACTCAAAGTTCTAGCCAGGATAATTAGATAAGAAAAAGAAATAAAAGAGCATCCAAATTGAAAAGAAAGAAGTAAAATTAATATTTCTTTCCACAAATGACATGATCTTATATGTAGAAAATCCTAAAGAAGTCAGCAAAAAATCTGTTAGAGCTAATAAATTCAGCAAAACTACAAGATCAACAGTCAAAAACCAACTGTGTTTTTATAGGCTAAAAATGTAAACTCAAAAATTGAAAACAGAGAGATATGTTTGTTTTCAAAATGTTTGTGCATTAAAGAACACTATCAAGAAAGTGAAAAACAATGTATAGAATAGAAGAGGATATTTGCAAATCCTTTGTCTAATAAAGGACTGCAATGGGACATGATTCAGCTTTAAAAAAAAATGGAGTACTGATAAACACTTCAACATGGATGAATCTTCAAAATATTATAGTAAGTGAAAGTAGCCAGACATAGAAGGTCGTATGATGAACGATTCCATTTCTATCAAATGTCTGGACTCGGTAAGCCAAAGAGCCATAACCCAGATTAGCTGTTGACAGGGCCGTGGGGAGAGTAGAATGGACGGGGAGTGACTCCTGGATCTGGGCTCCCCTTTGGAGCTGGTAAAAATGTTCTAACACCGGACAGCCTTGATGGTTGCACAGCATCGTGAATGCACTAAGCGTCACTGAATTGTCCACATTAAAGTAGTTATTTTATGGTAGTGCATTTAACCTCCTTCAAAAACATCCTGCCCATTGAGATCACGTTGTCTATTTTTTAGTGAAGTTAAATTGAATGACAAGCCATCAAACTCGCAGTTTTTAAAAATGTTCCAGTCATTTTTCTGAGCATTTTGCTTTCTGTTGTTATTTTTATTGTTGGGCTTAGTTTTGTTTTGTGTCATTTTTCCAGTTGGGGGTGAGGGGACTTGTCACTGTCGATTGTTTTTTGTCTTATTTTTTCATTTAATTTTTAAGTCTAGCTCAAGATACAGCAGGACGCTGACTCAACCAAGCATAAAATAATCTTCTGAGCTTCCTAGAGGACATATAACAAAATTGAATATCTGAGATACAATCTTCGAAACTTTAACTGCTATTTGACTATTTACTCATGTATTTCTCTAATGGTTTTGTATACTAATCTAATTTTACCAATTAAATTACAAGTTATGTGAGTGCAAAAAACAGTATATTTTTATTTCTCTTCAGTTCGCTCCTGTCATTCTGGAAATACAGTGGATGTTTTAAAAATCATCTTTGATTGACAATTTTCTTATATTTTGAACATAACTAACCTTAAACTGGAATCTCTTATATCAATGAATAATATTTTGGAATATTTTTAAACTCTTGTTTAGAAATTTAAAGAATAGAGATTATTCTACATTATTCTGTCCTGAATTGAGCAGAATTCTCCCTTAAACAAAAGGGCTTTTTAAGGTCACTTCTTATACAGGTTATTAGTAAAGGAAAACTTTGACTTTGATATTTAACCTTTAAAATCACACCCCTTCAGAAGCTCTAAAATCACTTGAGCAATACTAGAAACAGTTTTTATGCAATCAGCACATTTATTTACATACCCACTGTCTTATTTCTTCAACATGCCTTTGAAACTCTAAACTTGACAGTTTTTGAAAAGGTGCCTTGTTTCAACAGAAAACTATGAGAACACCCATAAGGCTGCTGCTTCTTTTCAAAAGAAGGAATGCAGGGGGATTTTTTTTTTCTGTTTAAACAAATGCTATTGTTTTATTGCCAATTTTTCTTTAAAGTGCCCATTAACAAATCTAACAACTGCATTAAGTATTTTTAATCAGTCAACAATGCTGTTAGAACTTGATATAAATTCTTATACACTATATAAAAGTTCCTCAGTCTTTAGTCATTCCTTGAACCTGTAACTACGTACCTGATAATTTATTTCCAAAATGCTGCTTTAATGCTGTATGCTTCATTTTGTTATGATAGGATTTCCTTAACAAAAGCAGAACAGAACAAAAACTCTGTTCTTCAGTTCATGAAATTGATGATAAATTCTTATTAGATTGTTTCGGTATTTTTTTCAACTTCTAAATCTGTATGTGCCTGTTAAATGGCACCCTCAGTATTAATTCCACTCAGTTGTAACCTCCTGGAAATACCAGCAACTGCTTCTTCCAGCCTGCGTGGAAAAAAGTCTTCTCCCCAGCGAAAAAAAAAAACAAATCGATCTGAAACTCGTTTAAAAGTCAACAAATGGGTGGTCAAGGAACACGTACAGAGGGCCCATGGACAAAGCCAAAGGGAGGGAAGTGTTGGAGGTGGGGGTGAGCAGGTGGGGGAAAGTGGGGGTGGGAAATGGAGAAAACTGTACTTGAACAGCAAGAAAAAAAAACAAAAAAATATTTTAAAAAATAAAAATAAAAGTCAACAAATGATACTTCACTAATTATGTCAATCATGGAAATTCTGGTTTATTTGTACTGCTTTGCTTTCACGAGTCTAAGCTTGATGACCTGAAATGCTGCATTATCCAAAAATGCTTGATGCTTTTTAATGTTCAATTAATTTGTTATTGTAAGAAACATAAAACTAAAATATGACCTGAAAACGAACACAAAGAAATCTGAATTGCTAGATTAGCTCATCAGAGCCTAAGGGAACTGTTCTTCAATTTATCCCATCGAAGGATTGTGCATTACTTCAACAGGCATACATACATTTTCTATTTTTCCGTGCTTTGATTCACGAACATCTCTCCGTCATAGCGGTGTAACCACGCTAGAACCAAAGCAAACCAGCGATTTATAAAGCTAAATCCGTAGTCTGTAAATCATATTTTAACAAAATGTATGATGCCCCTCTCATTTTCTTGAAACGAAAAGATAAAGTGGACTAGCAAATTAGCATTTAGGTCGTTCGTTGCCTGTCATTCACTTCACCACAGAACGTGTAGGTGTTCTGTTCTCACCACGTGAGCAATATTACGTTAAGTGCTCCGAGAACAGGATGGAAATGGATGGCGTGTTCTCTGACTCAGCAGTGCCAGCGACGAATCCACTTCCTCCTGTCCGAACACTAGGTAGGTGCTGATAGGCAACAATATTGCCAGAACAGGAAAAGAAAAGGAAGGGTCTGCTTCCGAAATACAAGTTATATATCGGTATTTTCAGCAAGTAGGCCATTAAAGACCAATCATCCCAAATCCACCTTCTAAAGAAATTGAGGGCAATTAAAGATGAAAATCAGCTAACTTGATCATCAAAAGGCTTCAGAAGATACGAGGCATTCACAGATCCTTGATAGGCCATTAACCTGCCCCTGTGGAAGGAAATCTCCGCCTTGCTTCAAATGCTTTACCTTGAATGTCAGAAACTAGTAGCCCCTGAGTGTCTGGTAAATAACATCAATCAACACTAGCGATGAAAGCCGGGTATGAAAAGAAACTAAAACAGGCTGCATTTATAAGAAGTTATGCAGCCATCCATCATTTGCCTTTGACACCTAGGTAAGCAGCAGCACAAAACTGGGGCTTGGGGGAGGGAGGGAAAAGGAGACAAACCGCAGAGTAAGCAATATCCAGATCCACACGCCGTTGGGAGAAGTAGATTTTTAAAAAGTAACTAGAAAAGATAGGCATGCTTTTACATTTAAATCAACAAATCGTTACATAGTAAAGTTTATCCATTACAAAATCTGGGGAAAGAAAAGAATGTGCAATAAGCGGAAGACACAGTCTCAGCCTCACATGCTCTTAGCTAATCATCAATGTGAAACATACTTTATTTCTAACACAGTTTATGGATGATTCTCATAATGACATACTGTTAGAGTTACAAAAATCTTTCTAATCTCAGATATCTCACTTTACCCTTAGCAAACACCTGTAATTTATACGTTGCTACCCAAACCATAGTTAGCAGCGTGACTGCTACAGGTAAACTTTGTATCACCGATGCACATTTTAAATAACACAGGAAATGTAACGGTCTGTAATCCATTTCTGAATTGTGAACTAGAAAGTGCTACAAAAGCCCATTCTATTTAGAGATTAAAGGGGAAAATATTAGATTGTCAACATTTCAAGCCGCAAGTCTGTATTTTTTTAAAAAACCATTTCAAAGTGATGAAATAAAACATGATTCCTTTTGTATTTATTGGCTTTACTTTTCAAATTTGCTGAAAGGACCAAGAAATTTCTTGTAATTCCTGCAGGGGGAAAAATATGCAACCACCATTCAATTCTAACAGAGTATATTTCCTTTCAAAATGCCTGGAACATATTCATGCTTTATCCATCACCTAAACCCTTGCAATACATAATCCACAGTAAACGAGAGAAGGTGAAGATGAGTTTCTTTAAGAAGAGGATCAAAGGCATTTGTGGGACCAGTTCTCCTTTTGCTGAGAATATTTGGCTTAAGACCAGACAGACACCCAGAGTTCTTACCTGCAGAGACGAGACGCATCACAAAAGTAGATGGTAAAGAAGATGCTTGAACTTGGGCCAGGGCAGACCATAGAGGCAGAACAAAAAACAAAATTTTGAGCCAAACGGCCCATTGCCAATTACTCTTTTATTGTGAGAGTGAGACAGTGCATATATAAACACACTCATTAACAAGAAAACCAAAAGGAATTTTTGCTCCCAGCTTTAGGGATGGGACAGGGTAAAGACAAATCATTAAAAGTAGAACTTCTATAGCAAAAAAAAAAAGAAAAGAAAGAAAGAAAAGAAAAGAAAAGAAAAGAAAAGAAAAGAAACAGCTTTCTTTCCAAAGAATCTGAAAATACCTTGAGTCAAAAAGGACAGCATGCGGTGGACGTGTCGCTACACTGAAAACAAGTTAGAGAAAAAACATCTGGATGCAACAAGTAGCCCCATTAACAGTTATAAATAATGAAAAGTCTATGATTTCCATGATGAATGCACTGCCCTCAGCATGAGCCATTCAAGGTCAGAGGCAAAGGCTAATTAATTAATTGATTTCTATGACTGTTCTATTCTTTAAAAATTAAGCACATTCTAACACTTCAAAGTATTAGTCTTTATTTAAACCAGAACGGAGAGGTCTCAAAGGCAATTATCTCGTGAACTCCTCATAAGCACAGAGGCTTTTGTGCTAAATGTATAAATACGCTCAGTTCTGAGAACGGCCCCATAAAGTTCTGAGAAGAAAAGTTACAGCCTCTTCAACATTTTCTCCAGGGCTGTGTTTTAACACAGGGGGATATGGGAAGTGTACCTGTTTAAAGTGTTTGGTCTCCTCATCTTAGCCAAGTTAATGTAACATAAACCAGAACTTTGAAACTAACAGACTGAATTTCTGCCTTCATTATGTTTGCCAATTTCGGAGGCGGGTGGGGAGGGGTGATGAACTTGATTGTTTTCTTCTACGCATTTCTATAAGCTGAGACAAGAAAAAAGAAAACAGATACCACCCCATCTTCTCTTAAGCAGCACAAATATTATGAAGTAAGTCTTTATTTTTATAGTGTGAGTTACCAAATAGTTTTATGGAAAGGCCTTACTCAATTAATGAACACTGTATTCGATTTTTTTTTTTTTTTTTTTTTTTTGCTTTCAGCCAGGTTTCTCAGCTTCAGCATTATTAACATTATGAATCAGATAATTCTTTGTTTGGGGAGCTGTTCTGTGCATTGTAGGGTGTTGAGCAGAATCCATGACTCAATAAGGCCAATCGTACCTTCCTCCTATTTGTGACAACTAAGAATTGCCAAATGTCTCCTGGGGGACAAAATCATTCCAGTTGAAAGCCATGATTTGCCTTTTTCCCAGATAGTTACACGAATAATGCAGAAACAATGATGGGCAAGACTGGAAACAATGAATGGGCAATGATGGTCAGCACCTCGGCGCCTATTGCATAGTGACACTTTGTTTCTATAATGAGGCCTGATGCTCATCACCTGAGTAGCATCAGAAATGTCAGTTGTAAGATCACAGTTATCACTAAAGAGATAAAATGAAAGAACAGTGGTTGTAACGGGCACATCCTCACTCCACTGATCTCAGCTCAGGTACCCCAAAACACCCCAACTGCCCTCCCCAGCCCTTCACCCAAAGAACAAATGAAATGGTGTCTACAGCAGATGTCTAAGGTGAGGTGTCTCAGACAAGGATCCTGTCTCAGGCCTCGAGGGATGGATGCCAGGGGGAATCTGAAGGAAAGTGACCAGACAGAGTAGGGAAAGGGTCAGAGCCATGTAGGAAGAGGTTGTCATTGTGATTTCGCTTCAGCCCGACCCCAGAAAAGCGTGGGACGTAAAAACTGGCACCACAGAGTGGATCCTGCCTAGTGCACGTCCTGCTTGGAGGTGAGGGCTGGCCTCTTGTACCACATCGGTCAGCCACTGGGGCTAGGCCGCTCCCATAGGTGAAGGGCAATCCTTCAAAGAGGCTGAAGCCATGGGCCCTTGGCAGTGCACACCCAACACCCACACAGATGGAGGACGGGAGCCCCAGTGCAGCACAGGGATCTGGGGCACCAATGCGTTCCGCTACAGATGCCTTACTCTCACACGAGAGCAAACAAACCAAAGGAACGTGCCTCCAGAGACAATTTGTTTAGTCTGTTGATTACGATAATATCTTTCTCATTGCAATTTACATAATTATATTTTATCTTCCAGAATCGTAATTATAGGTATTTTGGAACTTAACAAAAAGTATGTATCTTCATTTTTGTGGAAAATAACATGAAATTTGGTTTATGAATAAAATGCTATAAAATTATTTTTTGCTCTCATATTAGGTTTGATAACATTGGGGAATATTAAAATGAGACCATTTTTCCTTTAATATTCTCTATATTTTTTTTCCAAAATATTTGGATAAAGTAGCAGCCTTTAAGCTTGATAGTCTCAGGATATCTCCTTTACATTCTTAAAAATTACTGAGGATCACAAAAACTTTTGTTTATAGGGATCATACCTACCCACATTTACTGTGTTCGAAATTAATACAAGAACATTTTAAATATTTCTTGTTTTTTTCTTTTAAATATATTTTATTGATTATGCTATTACAATTGTCCCATTCTTCCCCCTTTGTTCCCCTCCACCCTGCACATCCCCTCCCACCCACTTCCCCCCTCCCCTTAGTTCATGTCCATGGGTCACACACGTAAGGTCTTTGGCTTCTCCATTTCCCATACTATTCTGAACCTCCCTCTGTCTATTTTGTACCTACCATTTATGCTTCTTATTCCCTGTACCTTTTCCCCCATTCTCCCCCCACTCCCCACTGATAACCCTCCATGTGATCTCCATTTCTGTGATTCTCTTCCTGTTCTAGTTCTTTGCTTTGCTTGTTTTTGTTTTTGTTTTTTTAGGTTCAGTTGTTGATAGTTGTGAGTTTGTTGTCATTTTACTGTTCATAGTTTGGTTGATCATCTTTTTCTTAAATAAGTCCCTTTAATATTTCATATAATAAGGGCATGGTGATGATGAACTCCTTTAACTTGACCTTATCTGGGAAACACTTGATCTGTCTTTCCATTCTAAATGATAGCTTTGCTGGATAGAGTAATCTTCGATGTAGGTCCTTGCCTTTCATGACTTTGCATACTTCTTTTCAGCCCCTTCTTGCCTGCAAGCTTTCTTTTGAGAATCAGCTGATAGTCTTATGGGAACTCCTTTGTAGGTAACTGTCTCCTTTTCTCTTGCTGCTCTTAAGATTCTCTCTTCTTATTTAATCTTTGGTAATGTAATGATGATGTGCCTTGATGTGTGCTTCCTTGGGTCCAACTTCTTTGGGACTGTCTGAGCTTCTGGACTTCCTAGAAGTCTATTTCCTTGGCCAGATTGGGGCAGTGTTCCTTTATAATTTTTTCAGATAAGTTTTCAATTTCTTGTTCTTCCTCTTCTCCTTCTGGCACCCCTATGATTCAGACGTTGGAACATTTAAAGTTGTCCCAGAGGTTCCTAAGCCTCTCCTCATTTTTTTGAAATCTTGCTTCTTCAGTCTGTTCTGATCTAATGTTTATTTCTTCCTTCTGCTCCAAACCATTAATTTGAGTCCTAGTTTCCTTCCCATCACTGTTGTTTCCCTGTGCATTTTGCTTCATTTCACTTTTCATAGCCTTCACTCTTTCCTCTATTTTGTAACCATACTCAACCATTTCTGTGAGCATCCTGATTACCAATGTTTTGAACTGTGCATTTGATAGGTTAGCTATCTCTTCATTGCTTTATTGTATTTTTTTCTGGAGCTTTGATCTGTTCTTTCATTTGGGCCTTTTTTTCTTTTCGGTCTAGGTGTACCTGTTACGTAGTAAGGGGGGAGCCTTAGGTGTTTTTCAGGGTGGGGTAACCCTGTCTGTAGGGCAGGGTCTGAGCAGAAACAATGGTGCTTGGTCAGCTCTCGTCCGCCTTTCAGTCACTTCCCCCACTACCCACAAGCAAATTGGGCCCTTCTGGTGCTGATTCCCAGGTGGATTGATTTGTGTACATTCTAGGACCCTGTGGGTCTCTCCATGAATTCTCTTGTGAGGCTGGGAGTTTCTCCCACTGCTGCCTCAACCCCCACAGGTGTTTTCAGTCAGAGGTTTGAGGTTTTATTGCCCCTGCGCTGGAACCCTGGGTCATGGGTCTGTCTCGTTCCCCAGCTGTTCTGCCTGGTTTATCTGCACGCGAATGTGGGACCCCCAGTCCACCAGCCACCGCCTTGCTGCGAGCCCTCTCCACCTGGCTGCCCATCTCTGCCCCTCCTACCAGTCTGAGTGAGTGTTTCTTAACTCCTTGGTTGTCAGACTTCCATACAGTTCAATTTTCTGGCAGTTCTGGTTGTTTTTTGTTTTTAAATTTGTCATTGTCCTTCTTTTGGTTGTTCAAGGAGGCACAGTGTGTCTACCTACGTCTCCATCTGGGCTGGAAGTTAAATATTTATTGTCGATAGTAACCTACTGCTTGTTAACTTATAGAATATGCTTGCTATTCTCATGTAAAATGGCCATATTTTTCAAAAAATACTGAGAATGGTATTGTTTTGCATTTTGAAACTATGTAGTGTCTAAGTTAATAGAAAAGTTGAAAAACTAGTTTAGTTTATCAACAAAATCATCCTCGCATAGATCTGAAATGGGACAAGTATTTCAATTGCCTTTCAGATAATTATGGATAGTCTCTTTTACTTCTACACCAAAACTTGACAGGAAGTAGTTTTTAAAGGGTAGTTGCAATGTAGAATCTGAACCTATATCAATATCTTTGTATACTCTTATATTGAAATTCCCTGCTCCATCTTACAACTTAAATGGATCTTTTTTTACCTAAGCATGATTTTGTAATATTGTCCATTGCCATGTGGAAAATATTAGCTTATTGAGAGAGATAATCTTCCAAATATTGATATATTCCATTAGTCAAAATAAAAAATAACATGTTTAATATTACCACTGATCTCATCAGAAAAGTTTTTAAGTATTAAAAAGAAGTCAAATTCACAGAGACAGACGCAAGATTTCCAAAATTCTAATTTTCACTGGCAACAAACATTATTCTTTTCCTTGAGGGGTCACACTCACTTTGTTCATTTAAAAAAAAAAGTGTACCAAACGTTCAACTGTGATGAACCATAGTCCATCTGTAAGTAATTCTTTCAAGTACAAATGGTGTTCTTTAAAAGAATTGGCTAATTCAACCAGCAACCCACACAATCAAAATTCGATAAGCAGTACAGATGCTTTGTGTGTACTTCCCATTTCTTCCCACAGAAATATTTAAAAGACATGTACTCAGAGATTGGGATGAGTAAAATTAGTAATTGCTACTGCCTCATCAAGAATATTCTTAAGCGAAACTAGGTGTGTGTGTGTTTGATGCAAGGGTTGTCGATGGAGAATACACAGCTCCCGCGACAGCTGGCTGCTACTGCTTTCATCTGTGCTAAGGTGCGAGCCCTTTTACCTGTCACTGCTTTTGTATCCCTAATATAACTATTAGTGACAAAGAAAAAGAATGCCTTAGTATTACCATGAAAATAGTTTTGATTGTGAAAAAGGAAAATAATGTCTTAGTATTACCATGAAAATAGTTTTGACTCTCAGATCGCCTAAAACCTACTCTCAGAAATCCACAAAGGACCATGGATCACACTTTTAGAACCGCCCTGAGAGGTTAAAAAAACCTTATGGACATTCTCTATATTCTCACTGTGTTTTCATATACTGGTTTTCTGCTTAAAGGCCACATTCACGTGAGTGAGCAGTTTTAATCTCAGTCCAACAACCAAGACAACGGTCTCAAGAAACTCCCATGTTCTTGTCTTTTCCTCTCATTCTTAGATGTGTTTATGGAGACCTGGTTTCAAATGGTGTGAACCTGGGCCTTGGGTGGGAAAGAAAGCATGAGAATCAGTATGTACAGGGTGTACAAAGGAGGATGAAGACACAAGTTAGGAGTTACTATGCAAACCTTTTTATTTAATATCTCAATGACTTGATTAAGTGAAAAATCAACCAAATTACTTCTGTGGTCACTGTTCATTCTACTCCTCTCTGATCATAAGCGGAAACACTTATTGTAGTCCGGTTCATAGACAACCCTTTTCTCGTCACTGGGATCCACCACTGGTTAATGTTGGAGTAGTGCCTAAGAAACAGTTGAATATGGAAAAATCATTGTGCATCCTTGTAATCGAGCATAGCGCTATCTATGCTCGTAGCGCATAGTACAGCTATCTTTAGAAAACAGAAGGACCTCTAAGGAAATTTCTTCATATCATATTTAAGAACAATTAATTCCCAATAGATTATTTGATACTCTATGCACTGCCAATGCAATCATTCCAGAGATTTTCATTAAAATTTTATTATATAAAGAGGGGGAAAAACTGTCTGTGTGGAATTTATCTTCACTCTATTGAAATGTTGTGAGTTCCTATTTGACCAGTCTGAAGGTCTTTGGGTTGATTTCCATGCCAAATCCATCCACTCTACAGTATTTAATTTACCTTTGCTCCACTGCAAACTGGAAAAATGTGTGCGGAATCTTGGGAAAACTGCTAAAATGGGGATTTGTAACATTCGTGATGTGTATTACACTGAAAAGTAGTTTTACAGGCAATGCATGTTGAGGAATTATGTGAAGCTAAACAATGAGCAAGACTCATTTATCTACAGTCAATAAATTCTATGTAAAATTAAATTGAAGAATGCTAAATTATAATAAGAATGAGCTAAATTATTTCATAATTCTACATAGAGAATATTGCAGTATCAGTGCAGGAGAATATTTTGCATGTCTAAATTTAAGCAAAAGTCTTGAGATTTAAGAATTATGCTTTCTGATACTAAGCAACCTCTTGTGATCTATACAACTTATTAAAGAACAAGAGAAAGATTTTAATAAATAATGTTTAATAATACTCCAGTTTGATCACCCTAGTTTATGTTTATTAAACTGATAGATCCAAGGAAAGCTCATTGTCCTTTAAAATTATTTTTTTAACATCAAGCAATTTCACATATACCAAGAAAGGTAAGGAAACTATATCAATTGTCAATTGATTCAAATAAAAATTAGTTTTTCTTAAAGTAGTTATCCATTTTATTTTCTCATTTCTTCATTTCCATTTGCAAGCCTACAAATGAGGCCTAAATGTCATTTTTTCTACCATACAGTATAATCTGAGGATGAAACCCACTTGTAGAATCTCATATACGATTGGCATGTTAAAAATATATATTTAGCAGATTCAGCAGAACTTCATATATTACATAAAATATTAAGCACAGTAATACTTTTTCTTTATACTTAACACTATTATTCCAATTCTAAGTTAGATGCAAACTGTCTTGCTTGAATCTTTTGATATTGTAGGTCTTTGTCATCCTACTTTTGGAATTAAATCTTTATCCTAACACATCATTTCTTCAACTATTCTCTAAAGGTCTCACAATGAAAGTAATTCAACAAGGACTTTCACACATTTGTAGGTGGCTGATCACAATAGCCCCTAGAGTGTTCTTTAAAAAGAAACCTCCAGAGAGTTCCCAAAAGCTTATTTTTCCATAGTGAAACCTATTTTAATGATTCAATGTGAATATAATTTAAAAGAAAGAACTTTTAGTAAGTTAACCATTATGTTACTAAAATAACTGAGTTAGCAGTTAAAGAAATATAAAATCTTTATGAGGATTTTTATTATATTTCTTGACTCTGTACAGCCTAGTAAAGTTGAGAAGGTAGTTCTTCCCCTCTTAGCTCAGTATTCCCACGGTTCTATCTTGTCTCAAGCAGGGCATTCAGAAGAAAATGATTACCGATCTCTGTTCTTCGTGCTATTGAAATCCAATAAAAGAGATCCATGATATCCCAACATTCAAGTGATTTTGACTCACCAGATTATTAATTTCACCTTAATAATTTTTTAACAAAGTGTTATCTAAACCCAATCAATGTTTACTTTATTGAGATCATCTCATGCTATCGTCAACGTGTGATCTGAAGGGCTTGCCTTAAAAGGCCGTGGATTGAAGGTGCATTGTCTCACCGTGAGGCTCACTACAGTGAACTCCCAAAAATGAATGTGTAAACCACATTATGCTCCTGTATTCCATATATGACAAACAGCAATGAACATGTTTTTTATTTTCTTATAGGCACCAGTTGGTGGTATTAAAATGACCTAGCTTTTTCCACTATTCTCTTATTTTTGGTTCTATTTTTAATGTAAGTCTATTTTGTCCTCAGATTATCAAATTCAATTTTGGGTGACCATGAAACATACCTACATGCCATTAGTAATGTATCCTATAGGAGTACAGTATAAATATTGTAAAAGGGAAGTAAAATTTTTATGATTTGCAGACATTATTTCACCATTTGCATTATTTCATTATTTGTCTAGATGTTCAATCTAAGAAAATAATTATTTTTATAAAAAGGATTATAAATATGTTACATAATACTTTAAAAGTATTTCATTGTTACTATCAATGATAATAATCCCTGAGATGAACTTTTTGGAAATATACAGAAGTGAAAATCCTTGTTGCTCAATAAATATATTAATGAGCATCTTCATATTTCCTCTGTGAAAGATCGGGTCATCCCAGAGCAGCCATGGAAGGGGGCTTTGCTCTAACTTCAGATAGTTTGTCTCAAGTCTAGTGAATTCTGACTGTATATAACATGATAATATAACATGATAACATATAATATATATATATGTTAGAACCAGTTATGTGTAATTTTATATTATGTATATTTTTATATATACTTTGTTAGAATATGTGTGTGTGCATGTGTGTAGAACTAATTCTAGGCTTATCTGCTCTAGATAACTCTAGATTCCACAGTCAATTAGATTCATACCAAATTCAAAATTTTGTAGCCGACCCCCAGATCAGTCAACAGTGAACAATATTTAAACAATAAATATTTATAAAAAGTCTGTTGGACACAAGGATTAGTCCTTTACAAGGATTTGCAGTGGACAATCACAAACTAGACATAAAATCTTGGAAGTGAGTTGAAACTAGCAAGAGCCTTGAGTAGTCCAGAAACGAGACCAAGTCAACTGGCAGAGTGATGTCACTGTGCCTTCTACTCTCAGTGGCTATCTTCAGGATAAAATGTTCCAAATAGGACTCATTTGCCTCCATGCTTCTATTTGCCAGACAATCAACAAGCATGAAAGATTTACTACGTGCCAAACATTTGCAAGGTGACAGGAACACTAAGGGGACAAAGTAGACCCGGTTCCTGCCCTCTGAAACTTACAAACTTAGCGGAGAAAGACAGGCAATAAAGAAATTATTTATGCAACAACTGTAATAGCATAAACAATAAAAAATGAAATAAAGAAAGAAATTATATCTGTGACTAACACAGTGAATGAATACAGTGGGAGCATATATGGGCAGTACCTAGTCATTTGGGGAAAGAAAGAATCCTGGTTTTAGTCAAACAAACCAAATTCCCTAAAACATTTAATAGTATTAACACAAATAATGATCACACCACAGGCAGTTCATGGTGTAAAATTCTCAGAAATCGGCTGTTTGCAATTTTCTCTCTGAATGGCATCAATTTCCTACAAATTCTTGAGGGTGAGCATGTCTTTCAACTGTCTTCTAGGCTCTCCTGTTCCAGAACGCAACTCTGAAAACTCCTAGGGTGCCACTTGGGCCACCCATTCAAATACCTCTCCTTGACTGACGAGGGTTCAGATCTGACACCCAAAATCTTCCAGACCATCTGTCTCCCTCAGTTCTACAGATCTTTAGACCAAATTCTTGGTTTTCCTTTCTCTCCAACTTGCAACTTTTGTGAATTGGTTTTACTCATGAATAATGCAAACCTGGTAAAGCATCTTCCCCAGTGAGAACGTTTATAGCTCTCCAGCACAAACAGAATTAATCCAGATGACAGAATAGGAAGTCACTATTCAGAACATCATGTGAACTCAGTTAAACAAAGTGATGGAAACTAATAAAAGTAAATCAAAATTAACCAAAAAGGAAGGGAAAGCTGAAGGCGCAAGCAATGGCCGAAGACACTACACTCTGTAAATGGCCGTGCAAAGGTACCGGGCACAAAGTGAGCATGGGCTCCTAATCATTTGATCTAATTGTACTTTAAAAAAAAACAAGTCTGGGTGCCCAAGCACCATGGGAATTCTAAAAACTCGTGTGATTGAGCCGCCTGAAATGGGGTGGAGGAGAAAGTAAAGGCAGCTATTTGTTTCTGCGTCAACGCTACGCTCAGAGCCAAATCGCTCCCCCAGATGCACCACAGTCTCCCGTAGACTCTTGCCGCATACTTGTAGTACACAGGAGTCATTAGCATTCTTGGATTATTTCATTTTATTATTCAACAACCAGTCATTTTTCATAGATTTTAAAAATTACCTTGTTTGCCTTATTTTTACAGCATCCATATTTAATAAAATAACCTGGGGACAAGGGGGTAAGAGAGACATCATTTGGAACATGGTTAAGTGCTAAGCTTTGTCCCCTTTTTCATTCTTTAAATTTTTATTTAATCTTATTGTGAGATTCAGACAGTCAGACACTGATACTCAAGAGTCTGGAACAAGTGAGCAGAGAAGCTGGGTCCGAAGAGGATTTCGTTCCACAAGTGGGGATAACCGTTTCCTCTCTCCCAGACCGCAGAGCCACAGATTGTTCCCAGGGCTTGTGCTGGTGGCCCAGTCCAGGACCAGCCCTGGCCTCCATTGCCCCCCACCCTGTGACAACAGAAGTCTCCCCACCAGACTGTCCCAGGCGGAAGTCTGGCTGTAGCTGTCATTCATCATGTCCCTTAGTTCCTGTTCATTTTCCATGTCTGATTCTCCAGCCAGTCTGGCAATTCTGTGCATCAGCCAACACCCTTTCAATATAAAATCTTTTCTGTTTAAACCAGCCAGAATTGGTTTCTGTTTCTGGCCACAAAGTACCCTGAGTAAACAGGGAGATTGAGTAGGCTCTCGGACAGTAAGTGTACCATTTTCTGGAGGGTGCTGGAGGCTACCCTAAATTTCTAACTTACATATATTTCTCAGGGACCAAAAGTAGCAGGTGAAATAGAGCTGGACTCATTATACTCGATAGATTGGTCTGATTCTAACATCAGATTGCAGGTAGGCATGAGAGTTCCATTTAATAAGCCTGGAGTTAAACACAGTAATACACCTGCATTGAGTCTGAAACTCCTGATATTAGGTATAGTTCATCCGGATTCTTTAGACCTTCTACAAGTTAACTGACACCAAAGGGAGATTTAGGTCTTCAAGACTTTTTGACTACTTTCTAGTACCATTTTTTTCTGTTAAACTTCTACTAAAGTAAAAATAGTATCTGGAATACACATCATGAAATTCTTCTCATTTTACCCATTATTGACTGGCATAGCCTGGAGGAATGTATGCTTCCTCCCAAGTATCCAATTTAAGTTAAGTTTATATGTCATAGGAAATTTTGATACAAAAATCTACCATTATTCTCTGGTTTCAGTTAAGAATACACTCAGCCGTGAATAGCAGACAACCCTTTCACAGCGGCTTAAACAATAAGTGGAATATTTGACAATTTAAACTAGGAGTCTAGACTGTAATCCTTTGCCTCAACAATACTATCAGAAACCCAAGAACCCCCAGCTCCCTGCCCCACCATTCTCGGCATGTGGTTTTTCCTCCCCATGGTCATGTCCTACGTGTCTAAATATGATTTTCATGTTCAAGGTAGAAAGAACAACAGGGGTAAGACAAAACGTTTTTCCTGGGAAAAATTGGTTTTTTAATTGGAAAAGCAAAGCTTTCCTGGGGGCCTTCGCCGCTGTATTGTTGTCTGGAACTTTGTTCAAGATCATTTTTAGTTGCAAGAAAAGCTGCAAATCCAAAACTTGTTTTTCAGCTTCATGATTCAAGGAGGCAAAGGAATAAGGAGTTCAAAGCAGCATTAAATGAGTCAATCCGCAGTGTCCGCTATGCGTCATGGCACAATTTTCATCAAGTAGACCCCATGATTCCAAGGCCTTCTTGGAAATGTGGCCAGATTTTTGGTTTGCGCTTGCTGTTTGCATTGTGCTTACTTGGCCCAAAGGACACTGAGGAATCCGTAGTTCTCATTTTGAAGCACTCAGTCATCAATATTCATCTTCAGCTCACTGTCTATTTTAATTGCCAGCATTAGTTATCTATTGCTACAGAACAAATTACTCCAAAAGTTAGCAGCTTAAAACAGCAAACAGTTATTCTCTCCCCGTTTCTGTGAGTCGGGATCCCAGGTGTGGCTCAGCTGGGTGTCTCCGCCTCAAGGTCTCTCTCAAAAGGCTGCAGTCCATGCTGGTGAGCAAGGGCTCAGTCTCATCTGAAGGCTCCCCCCC